>CM067305.1:57527958-57587034 GCA_034231615.1 Meghimatium bilineatum
TCATGTTGGATAACTGTCACTAGTATGATGAATGTTTCATGTTGGATAACTATCACTAGTATGATGAATGTTTCATGTTGGATAACTGTCACTAGTATGATGAATGTTTCATGTTGGATAACTGTCACTAGTATGATGCATGTTTCATGTTGGATAACTGTCACTAGTATGATGAATGTTTCATGTTGGATAACTATCACTAGTATGATGAATGTTTCATGTTGGATAACTGTCACTAGTATGATGAATGTTTCATGTTGGATAACTGTCACTAGTATGATGCATGTTAGATGTTGGATAACTGTCACTAGTATGATGAATGTTTCATGTTGGATAACTATCACTAGTATGATGCATGTTTCATGTTGGATAATTGTCACTAGTATGATGCATGTTTCATGTTGGATAACTGTCACTAGTATGATGAATGTTTCATGTTGGATAACTGTCACTAGTATGATGCATGTTTCATGTTGGATAACTGTCACTAGTATGATGAATGTTTCATGTTGGATAACTGTCACTAGTATGATGCATGTTTCATGTTGGATAACTGTCACTAGTATGATGAATGTTTCATGTTGGATAACTGTCACTAGTATGATGAATGTTTCATGTTGGATAACTGTCACTAGTATGATGACTTGTTCGTGTCGGATAATTGTCACTAGAGGGATTATTGTTTCATGTCGGATAATTGTCACTCGCTGGATGACTGTTTCATGTTAGATAACCTTCACTGTCGGGATCACCGTTTCATGTTGGAGAACTGTTACTACCACAATAACTGCTTCATGATGACTAAATTTTACTCGCGTGATCATGTGGTCATGTTGGAGGAATGTCAATAGAGGTTTCAGTTTTTATGTTCGCTCGCTGTCGCTTGCAGGTTCACTGTTTTATTTTGGCCGACAGTCACTAACAGGATTAATGATTCATTTTGGTCGACTGTCACTAGCATGATTACTGCTTCAGTTTTGCCGACTGTTTCTAGCATAATTTCTGCTTCATTTTGGTCGACTGTAACCAGCACTGCTTCATGTTAGCTCACTGTTACTAGCAGTTGTTTCGTGTTCTCTCGTTGTCACTAGCATGCTCTTTGTTTTATTGCTAGCGGATGTACCATCACTAGCAGTAACACTATGTCATGGTTGACTACATTTTTTTTCGTGAGTCTTTAATAGCAAACTCGACTATATAGTGAAATCTAAATCTGAAAAAAACGTGCTTGACCAAACAGAGGATATTTCTATAAGGAAAGCATCTTGTTTTATGACATTGCTAAATTTACATACCATGAAAAACACATTTCAGAACTTTACCACAAACAACATAATCATTTGGTATCTTTTCACTACTATTACTCCGTCAGTTGTCGCCTTTTACTAGTAGGCAATCCGCTTTTAGCACTTTTTCAAACTATAAACTATATGTTGTATCAGTTCTCTAAACCAGCAGCTCACACGAAACATAATTCAATTCTTTCTCACAAACACCATAGCACATTTGAAACGTTTTTTACATTAATGAATTAGCATCATGTATCACTTTTAACAGCTAGGAAACTGCTTTTATCACGTTTCCATATGATCAAGACACTATTTTCTCTTTTCTATACTTACAGGAGCACATTTCATTACTTTTATGTATTAACAGAGTTAATATTACCATATATTCATATGGCAAAATTAATGGTTCGCTAAACACGCTTACCACCCGAAAGCGCAATTCAGAACTTTTTACTAACAACATCAAACATGTTTTTTTAATTTATGTTCCTTTGTCAGTTATCACTTTTTGCATATAGGCAAACAACCTTTAGCACTGTACATATGACACAAGACCATATGTGTCTCGTTTCTATACTTACATGGGCATCTTTCAGTATGTTCCCTATATAACTTTATACACCATTTGACATGTTTTTATTTGTGAGACTCATCATTTATCACTTTCCACAGTGTATATATCCACAAAACGATTAGTGTAATATAAGGAAGAAACATGGGAACAATTGAAGAAGCATTTAAAAGGGAGATATGGAGAATTGAGAGGAGGTCAGCACGCCTTTGTGAATTCAAGAGATAAGACAGGAACGAAATGAAGAAATGAAGTCCTGTGGAATGAAACTAGTGAACATAGATGTTGAATCCTTTAGAAATACAGTTAAAGTTAAGGACGTAGACAAACAATTGCGAGCAGTTATTATAGACGGTTTGACGGTGACTAAATTGAAGAAACTGTTAGTCGAATTTGATACAAGCAACTATAATAGAGGAGATCTTAGAAAAAAGGTTCCAACCCAAACAAAACGTACACAGTGTCTATGGAAATCGATTGCACTACTAGCAGAGGAGAACAGACATATGAAAGACAACTGGATTGGAATACCAGGAAAGCTACATACCAGAAAAGGAGAAACAGATCTCAGGAACTTAACGTGTTACAGTTGTAGTAGGAAAGGTCACATTGTAAGATATTGTAGAGTTAGAAGTCAGGAATATAGAAGGAACAATTTAGTTGAAAAGGAAACGAGGAAAATAAACCCGTACTTTAGAAAATAATCCATCTTATGCGCAGGAACTACAAAGGTTATCAAACAATACCGAAATAATGTGTATGCAATAACAAGGTAACAAATAAAAGAGGCTTAATCGTATGTGTAGTCAGAAGTAAAGGAGATCCAATGAAATCTCGAATAGACACAGGGTCTAGTATTAGCTTTATTGAAGAAGGCCTTGCAAGAAAGCTAAAAATTAGAAGGTATTATACCAAGGTAAGACGGGAATCAGCCTCAAGGGAAAACCTTAAAATAAAAGTTAAGATATACCTATACCTAGAAATGGGGGTGGGGGATTTGCCTAAAACACAGGTTTATCATAGTGCAGGATATCAATAGAAATCTCATATTGGGAAGACATTTTTATTTAACACAAAAATCATAATGTTATTCATTTAAGAAACGGGAGATTGGAGATAAGAGAGAAGCTTATTCAGATGGATAGGGAACTTGAAATTCACTCCTCTTATCAGGAGTGCAATATGCCCAACATTATTAAAACCTGTCTCTGATAGCGTTGCAATGGTCAAGGTTTCGGAAAATCAGGGCACAGTCAGGGGAATTACTGTTTTCTCTGAAGAAATCTGCTTAGAGGAAATAGATCATTGGATATTAATAGTAGCTGAGGTACATGAGATAGTGAACGAATGGGATTCTCCTATTATCATCCTGAATATAACCAAAAATGTATAAACTTGAACCAGGTACAATCCTAGGGAAAGTGAAAGTAAGAGAGTGTGAAGTAGAGATGCGTCATGTCCTCGGAGGTACAAAGAGAGCAATGGAAAGGGTAAAATTCATAAAAGTGTTAGAAATATAATGAGAGAGAAATTTGTTGGATGTAATTGAGGCGAGAAAGAAAATGTTGAATTAATTAAAGGTCTTGTATTACGAAACCATGGTGTGTTAGCCTTAGACGACAGAGAACTAGAAAAGACTCAGAAAGTCCAAATGAAGATCCATACAAATGGGGATAAACCGATCAAACAGACCATATCGGACTCACTTGCAAAATATGAAGATTATACAAAAATCCATATAGAATATACTAGAGGCAGGGCTCATTCAAAGATATATTTCCCCATGTTGATTTCCAGTGTTCATGGTCGATAAGACGAATCACAGCAAGAAGTTCCGTATGAACTACAGAGCGTTGAATACGATAACTCAGAACATATTTTATCCTCTGCCGTATGTAGATGACGTCACATGTGGGCTTCATAAGGCCATTTGCCTCTCTAAACTAGACGCCCGCTCCGTTGTATCCATTTGTCCGAAGAGACCAAAAGCAAAAGTACGTTTGTAGTCACGTGTGCTCCTAGGTATGAAACGTGATTCCCAATGGTCCCAATGCATTCCCAACTACCAACATGAGTCTCACGGAACATGTCCTCAAAGGTCTGCACTCATTTGCGAAAGCCTATATAGATGATATATTGGTTTTCACTGATGGCGATTTAGAAGACCATTTGGCACAACTTGGTGATGTGTTTGATAGACTGAGAACCAATGGGGTAAAATTAAAGTTAGAACATTGCAAATGTTTTAGACAAGAAACTAAGTAGCTAGGTTTTGGTATAGGTATAGAAGGGGTAAGGCAGATTCTGACAAAGTAAGAAACATAAAGACTATGCCCGTCCCTAAAAAAAGTTAGGATAGTTCGAGGGTTTATTGTCATAGTTTGATATTTCCGCTGGTTTATACTCAACATTTCAAAATAGCTGCTACTCTGTCACAACTCTTCAGGATGTACGCTAAATTCAATTCGACACCAGACTGTCAAAGGGCTTTTGATTTCCTCAAAGATAGTCTGGAAGTAGTTGTTTTATGAGAAGATACAGATGTGCGTCCATCCATGAAATTTCCTCTATAAAGACACTTCAGATACTGTGTAGAAGACTGTCTGGCACAGGAATGTCAAGAAATAGGCGACGACGTACTAAAAAGAGAGAAACCCATCTATTTATTGTCTCATAAATTGAATCACAGCCAGCGAAATTGGTCGACGATAGCAAAATAGGCCTTCGCGATACACTACGCAATGTCGAAGTGATGGTAATAATTAAGCAAACATTGGAGCGATATTATCCACAATAAGAAAATATTGTGAAGACAAATTTGACCTGTAGATTTCCTTGATACTTTCATGAGGAAAGTTAATTCATGGCTAGTACAGTGTAGAACATACCTTGAAAATATGAATTGATCCGTTTAGAATGTATAGAAATAGATCAGTGACCAGATTTGTTCGCTGTTGAAATAGGAAACATCGAACGAGGAAGAGATAGAGGAGACTATAAGAAAACGAGTGGACTGCACAAGGAGTATATGTTAGAGTTAAATGTTTTGTTGGAAATGGAAAGAAATATACTTGATTTATATATTTATATATATATTTACATACGTGCGTACAAATAATTATAATGTTAAATTAATGATATATGTATGACACTAACATATGTGAGGAAGCGAAGGTGAAAAATGAAATCCAAGAACGTAACTGTTACAGTTTTTTTGTGTGTGTGTGTGGTTGCTTGAATCCAAAAATGGGTCTCAAGCGAGATTAAATAGGGGAGACATGTAAGAGAATACATAAATTTAAAAAATAAATTAAAATGACTATAACAGACTACTAGGTTAAGAATTTTAAAAAAGAGAAAAAAGTAAGGAAGTTAACTTTTGACTTGAAGACAAAAGACAGAGTGGGAACGATGTGGTAATAGTGTTAGGTGAGAGTAACGCTACCAGAATGTTGACAAGTTGGACAATAACTAATTAATTAAAGTTGCAAGACCATGTGCACAAACAAAAAGATGAAGTGATTTTTGAAATAAGGTTTAGTTAGAGAACGATTATATTGAAGGAAACCCACATACAGATTAAGACACACATACAGATAGAAAACTCTGGAATACAGCTGGAATACAAGACATGGGAATACAGCTCACGAACACGTGATTGTGTAAGTGTTCCAGATCAACAATCTGAGTAAGAAATCATATGGTAAAACGGAAAATTCAATTGAGAATTAGAATCAGTTTTACTCAGGTCAGTGGAGTCGTCAACATCATCTCTTGACATGTAGTTAAAGACCAGACAACGGCTTCTTTAGTCTATTATAACTGGCCTCTTAAACTAGCGGAGACAACAACCACTCACAACGTGTAGTTGAAAAGACAACAGTACATTGTAGAATCAACCTGTAACACAGACTACTTACAAGAAGAAAAGTATACCCAGCTGTAAGGACAGCTAGATCATTTATCTGTGAGTAGGCATTTTAGCAATGAAACAACTAGAATAGATAGTGAAGGAAGTATGGTTCTAGTAACTTAGATAAGAGATCATTAGTACTAGTGAAATATGGAAGACTCATACAATGTAATAGGATAGAATTGTGAGCATCCATAATATTAAATATAGACAAGTTACCAACAGAGAATAGTAGTAGAATTAGGTTCTTGTTGAAAAAACAAAGACTGTACAGGAATGAAAAACAACATAAATAGATAGTGTGTAGAATTATCGAGAATGTTAAATTGTGTGAACTAATTATAGACAACAGGAAGTAAACAGACACATTGTAATCAAGGAAGGACCATTTAATAGTAGATGTGTTATTAGCTTAATAGTGTATTATATAGCAAGAAATAACGCTTCCAATAAATATAATTAAATGAACTGGTATCGAAGGCAATGGCTATTATGCAAATCTATTAGTGGACACAATCACAAAGTGTGTAAGACTGAGAAGGATTTACAAGTTAACTTAGGACCAGGAGATCTGGAACGTAGAGGTTTGAGTACTGTGGTTTCATAATGATGTAGAGACTCTTGTGTAGTTTAGTAGATTAAAGTCCAAGTTTAAGGTTGTCATATACAATTTATATAGAAACCCTGGTTGAAGAGAGAAGTGAAGAGGCACCACGAGTTGTTGTCTTCAGACATACACACATATTAGGGATATATGTTTATGAGCGGAATCAATATCTGAGAGGAACTTATACAATTAACTATGATCAATGGATGTGAAACATAGAATCATTTGTCTGAAACACCCGTGTTGATTCAGAGATACTTATGCATTTAGTTTCATTGATAAGCATTATGGTTAGGCACAGGGTTACCACTTCAGTTTCTTAAAAAGTATTGATGAAGAAATGTAGATGAATACTTACAGACATAGAGTGTAAATGCAACGGATAGAAATGTACTCTGACAATAACGATCCGTAGGGGAGTAAATCGATATAATATGCACAGTTAGGGTCAAGAATAAAGAATTTGGTATATCAATTAGCACAAATAAGTTAAGTGGATTTTCGTATAATTATATATACGTCTAGTGATCAACGATAAAGTGAGTAGGTATGATGTGGCACATACACTCATACTACCACCTACGTCCAGAAGTTTACATAATCCTTTCAAAGTTCATTTTTGGTGAATCAGCACAACAGTTGAGGTTTGAAGTTTTTAACTGATCTATTTATACGTCTACAATATTCAATTTCCAGTGAACTATAAAGAATGTTTTAAAACAAATTTATTACCAAGTACTAGGGAATCCGTAGCCATTGGCTGAAAAAGGAACCAAGACACGTTTGAATTAAGATTATGACTAGTTCGTATATTACATAGTCACTAGCTGTCGATGATAGATAGGAAACTTCATCTCAAGTCATAAACACACACCTACTAAATGAATATCTAAGTACTTACTGTGTCTTGTGTCATAATAAGACAGAGAGGATGTCTGAGAGTTAATTATTCATGTGTATAACTATGTTCATATATATATATATATATATATATATATATATATATATATATATATATATATATATATATATATATATATATAGCCTATATTGAACCTCTGAGAGTCGTTGGAAAACAATAAAACTCATGGGAACACCTGAGCGGTCAGGAATACCACCAATATGTTCACTGATGTGTAAAGTTAGACGTGTTTATTTCTCCATGTTAGAAAATAGCATCTATTATTAGTCGAAGTAAACATTAGCTATCAAATAAAGGAACACCCATAAGAACCGCGCTTAGAACTCGTTTGATTGCATAACAACATCTCTTATTATATCATGTTTCCATATGGCAATCTTCATGTTGTACCGGTTTTCTAAATTATCACATCATACGAAATCACATTTCAGCACTTTGTCACTAACTTCATACATCATGCTTCAGTTTATGGAATGTCATTTGTATCGCTTTTTCATCCGCGAAAACTACTTCCTTCACTTTTCTATACGATCAAAGTCACTACTTGTCGCTGTTCTATACTTATTGGGGCACATTTCACTACTCTTCTCGACCAGCGTGATTCATATTACCGTATGTTCATATGTGAAACGTCATGTTTTATCAGTTTTCTACCACCAGGGCTCACATTGGCACGTTTCCATGTATCAGACTTGATGTTTAATCAGTTTTATACGTTAGCATACCAGAAAAACTACAATTTCAGCACCTTCTCACCTCTGATATATCGTCGAACGTCTGACTACTTCTATGATTGTTACTACATGTAAATATATTTCAAACATCAAATTTAAATGCGTTCGTAGACTCTTGAAACATACAGCATTATATAACAACCGTACTACTTTACACGGTTTACTTTATCGTGTTTGTAATTTATTTAGATGATAGTATGTGTCATGCCACTGAAAATAACCATTTTCGGCAATTATGCTTTCGCTATGGTCTCTCTATGATGTTCAACTAAGTTCTCAGCGTATTCTTACTATTCTAACAGACTCTCACTAAAATTGTCGAAAGTTACCCGAGACTCTTTAACTATATTCTCTGTCTCCCTGCAGCTTCCACAATTCTGAATTTTCCCAAGTGTTAGGAACAACTGTTCAAAGTCGGCGCAATAATACAAAACAATTTGTCGCACGTTTGATGTAATATGATACTTATATGTCACATTACCACACACATACAATAATAATAAAATCACGCGCATCTTGTATTGTATCTGTATTTGTGACTACAAAAAGTTGATAATCCATATCAAATACGATGAAGTTTCTTGGTCCCCAACCTAGTACGGGATCCTGTGCAGGCCCAAGATGAAAGACCCCTCTGCGACCCGTGCGACACCCGTCTTCTATTTAAACTATTATGCATTGTTCTGCCAGAGATTATGCATTACCGCATCTCCTTTATCTTTATGTTGCATTTTTAGCGTGTGCATCTGTAGATATGATGAATCAAGTAATAGTTATGCTATTATTAACAATTATGTTGCGTATGTTGTCATGTGGGGTCTGATGCAGTGAAACCACATGCACAATGATTGTGTTTATGCCACAGTTTTGAGAAGGGATTTGAACGACCTATTAATGGCAGTCGGGTATTTACTGCAACGTAAAGAAGACAATGGTTGTTTGATAACGTACACATACAAGAAATGACATACGTAGATGTGACGACGTATAATGGGTGATTGTGTGACCTCTCAGTTAAGATGTGAAGATCACCTAGTCAACATATGACTGAGACTGAATATGTATACTCTTGTATGTCAAATGATATGGAGTTCAGAACAATTCTGGGAAAATCTCGCATGACATGACAATAGTGTTTGTAATGCATATATAAATACAACAATGCTTCAGTGCGTATGCTAATTTGACCAAGATCATCGGTACTAATGGTATATGCACAGAAATTAAATAAACCGTCATTCGTTATGTTTTCGGTTATTGCCGTGATTCTCGGTATATGCTCGGAGCATTGGGGTATATAGTTCTTATAACACCTTTCAACATAATTAACTAGGACCCACATTCGTTATATTTTTGATTATTGTCGTGATTTCAATGGTTAGTATTTATATACCTAGAGTCACATCGGTTACTTTTCTCTTGTGATTTCAAGTATATACTTAATCACCACGCGTAACCCCAAAAGAATCTGCGCGATTACGTGACAATTCTATATAACAGGTCTTTACGGAAAACGGTCGTGCTTGGAGTCGCATGCCAATTAAGACCACTGAGTCAAACGAAAGACACATAAATAGTATAATATTGGCCTTTCAGAACATGTTTACTTTCGGTATACAAACAGTATTTTATGGAGTCAGATCATGTTTACTTTCGGTATACACACAGTATTTTATGGAGTCAGATCATGTTTACTTTCGGTATACACACAGTATTTTATGGAGTCAGATCATGTTTATTTTCGGTATACACACAGTATTTTATGGAGTCAGATCATGCTTAATTTAGGTATACACACAGTATTTTATGGAGTCAGATCATGCACTGATCATCATCCGCTCTTCCTGTTAATGACAATCCTCTTTACGACACTGTGCTCACTATTTTCAACTTAATTGCAGTGTTTCGAGTATTCTGTAAATTAATATTCCGATTGATATTTTCTTAAACACATATATGATATTTCTAAATTATTACAATGCTGTGAAGAAAGTATATTATTTTAACGTTACAGGTCGCAACCTTGCGTTAAGAGAAAACACACGGCAAAGCAACGATAGGGGTATTTCATACACGTCGAATAAAGCTGTAGATGGCAACAGGAATTACAGCTGCTCAGAGACCGCCTTCACGAATGATTTTCCATGGTGGAGAATTATCTTTACTCGGCCAGTCTTATTACTTTTCATAGAAGTTTTTAACAGAGATGATGGTAATGTTCCAATGTCTACTTGTCACCTCCGTGTTACATACTTCTAATATGTATGATATGCATGTTTAAGACTTATCACGAATAATTACCATTATATTTTGTTCACGCAATAAATAAACGGCCAATAAATTATATATCGCACTTACCATTATATGTTCTCTAAACATTTGTTTCTTCTCAGCAATATAATGTAATTTTAATGGCATTTTGGTCAAAAGGCATGAGAAACCAACCAAAGTCAAACATATGTTTATTTATTTGACAGACAACTTATTGTTATAATTCAATCTTGAATTGATACTGCTCATATAGCACACCACTTCAGTCTAATATTGCTACTGATTAACACTATCGACGTGTTATCAAAATAAGGCGATAAGGAAACCTATCAACGAGACAATGACAGATTACGTTTTTACTAAATAGCCTCGATCAGGACAATCGATAGAAAAAGTAACCACATCTTCATAGAGAAACACATGGTTGTAATAGAAAGGAAAACAGAGAAAAGAGAAATAATAGTGAAGGCATGACGGAGAAAGCATAGATGAGACAGAATTACAGAGGACAAGAGGGTGTGAGAGGATGATGAAAGTGGTAAGCGAGAAAGGGTAAAGTGCACAGGAAAAGTGGATATAGATGATATAATGCAAATACAATAAAAAAAATACAAAAGACGTATTTCGGTAGTAGTCTACAGTGAAAACAGGGATATGAACTAGAGACAACAGGTTAAACAGCAGAGAGTGGCCCGATAATTAGACCTATCAAGCACACATGACACCCCTATTATTCTAAAAGACTTTGTAGTTATTTGTTTAGTTATTTGGCAGACTATGTAATTTAATAATTCAGTCTGAGATTAAATTAATCTTGCTACGATAAGGTTACTATGTTTCATGAATTTTGATTGTACAAAGTGACACATTATTTTTATTTGTTGTATACCAATCTACTGTTTATTGTATGTCCCGAGTGGTATCTGGTCAGAATATCAACACTTCCTGATAAGTGTAGGGGTGGTGACTGCGCACTTTAGTTGTCTATCCAATACCAAATGTGTCGCATTCGCCGATTTGAATCTGTATCTGTTTAGGGCTGTCTTTAAAGCATCCATCAATCGTTTTCTACTCCTTCCTGTGACATTGTATCATAATCTTCCTATGTTATATTTTCTTGTGGACAGTTGTTTATGGAATTAAAGAATGTACTGTATCTTGCTTAATTATACTATTTATTTACATAATAGTTTTAATTTTATCTTGTAGTATTTAACGAGATTAATTAATGATGTGACACATAGGAAATGATCAGGTATAATAAATATAAATCAACAAAACGGCAATTTTACTGTAAATGATAAAGTACAGCATAAATTACATGTAAATATATCTAAAGACAGAAATAAGAAAGAAAAAACTGAAGTTAACTTACAAATGAAATTTCTTACCAAAAAAAAGTATGAGCGACTATTTTTCTGTTAATGGTTACTTTACTTTACTTTACTTCACGTAAAAGTCGCATGGTATAATATCCCGTTCTTATTAGGATTTCCGTGAAATTGTAATGTGTTTATTCCTCCGTACAACTCAAGGAACAACTCTTAAGAAAATATGAACCGCCAGCTCATCATTCGTCTCCCGAGGTCGATAAATAGTTTTTTAATCCAGCCGGAAGACACTGGATATTGAGGTCCGTTGCAGTCAAACTTTGTTGTGGAAACAACACCTAATGACAATGATAGTGCATCTACTACTTACACACAAAAAGGAAGAAACTCTTACATTTATTGGAACATGAACTGTGAGAATAGTCAAGTACATAGGAAACTATAAAGATATCACGATAGATAAAGAAAAATATTCAGCAGTGTTACCAGACTAAGACATACAACCACACAACAACGGGATGCAGAGAAAAACGAAGTTTCGACTATAAAGCGGCCTTCATCGGGACAAACCAAAGACCTGCAAATTCGTGAAGCGTTCCATATTTTTTTAAGCTTGCGATTGTGTCTTTTGGTCTCACCAATAGCTCACTAGGCAAATCACCCATGCAATAGAACACCTTAATAGATGGCATGCCTTTATATTGAGGTTATCATCTTATGGAAGCTTCATTGCACGTCATCTATACAATCCCGTAGTCGCAACCTTTGATAACAGTTACCATGTTGTTCCGACAGTTTGAAGTTGTGCTTGAACTAGTTATGGGCACGGCGTGGGTGGTCAGAACAACAAAGAAAACTGTCGCAAGGGCCAGAGTTGTGGCCTGATGTCAACGACTATTTCCAGCAGCAAAAAACTCTAAACACCATCGAGTGGGATGGCTCTGGAACAGAGAGTGGAGCACTTATGGGAATGCCCCACGTGTTGTAAGGCCAGTTTCTAATCATGAATCAAGAAAAAAATACCATAGTACAACATATATTAAATTGAGGCAAATTTGGCTATGATAAAGAATAAATAAAACTAGAGATATCGAATATATAGCGGAGGAAGCAAAGATGGAACAGCATGACAGGGAAAAAGAGGGTATAGTGAGAAGATGGTAGGAAGTGAGGACGTGAAAGTGTAAAGAAGGAAGAGAGAAATTAAAATAAAAAAGATGTAATGGCAAGTAAAGTAGGATAAGATAAATTAAAATACTTACCTCAAAAGTGGCAACAGGCAATGAGTATTACCGACATACAGTCGTAATGTAAGGGAAGAGCAAAAGAAGATGCTATGAGAGATCAGATGAGAGAGAGAGAGAGAGCGAGGAAGTGAGAACGAGAGAACAGATCCAATATGTCAAGGACAAGCGAGAGAGAAGAAGAGGCACAGAGCATAGTACATAACGCCAAGACAGAAACATATGTAGAGCATAAGAGAGAGAGAGAGAGAGAGAGAGACGAGCACTAGACAATAGTGTACAGAAAATATAGTGATGATATATGCAGGTAAGATAGTAAAATATTAGCTGTAAATAAGGTTGAAAATTTTAACAAAAGGTACTTATCTTTATATACGTATTGTTACCAATTGTATGCTATGAGACCAATGGGTCAAACATATAGGAGAAGAGTCGGAAGTAGACAGTAGGAAGAGTGAATATCCTGGACAGAGAACGCAAACATATTAGGGTTTCCACACACAAATTAGCAACAAAGAGTAAAAAAACAGCCTAAGGCAATAAGGAGATGTCAACACTAGAAACTGGAATAGATAACGTACGAGGCGGATCAGAATACAGCGAAAGGCAGGGACTTGGAAGTGAAAACTGAGGACAGAGGAATTTTCTTAAAAATTAATGACTCAAACCAAATGGCTATAGAGACAAATAGTGACGGTTAAGAGAAAGAATGATAATAAAATAAGGGAAAAAATAACGAATACAAAGAAGAAGAAGGAGAAGAAAAGGAGAAGATGGTGGATAGACGTTGGAATGGGAACAGTGATACGTCAAGAGGGAAAGTAATGTGTAATTGGGAGGTGCCCAAAGGACACACGGAATGCACAGCAGTGAAGTTGGGGGGGGGGGCTATCCCGGGAAAACGATACCAGCGAAGGTATCTGACTGAAATACAGAGACGCAGGAAGAACGTGCCGAAGGAAAAGGCACCAAAGTAGGAGAATAAAGAGACAGGAGAAGAAGAACAGCATCGTGGAAGGGGGCGGACCTGGAACTACCGACAAAGCATGTTGGGTGGTGCGTCGTAGGTGAAAAAGAAAGAGCCGTTAGTTCACAATGTCGTTATAAGTGGAGGAAGGTGTGGTAGAAGTACTGATGACATATGCCGGAAAATGGATCACGGCCACAACCTCAGCGACAATTACCTTATAGACCTAATTGTTGGGAAATGAGACCGGTCGCATAAACCGAAATGTTTAAAGGATGAGCTAATCGCGCGTCGCAACCCCCATGAAGGTATTGTCCGCACTGTACACTAATGAATCTATAGGAACAACGATAAACGA
This sequence comes from Meghimatium bilineatum, assembly GCA_034231615.1. Classification (NCBI taxonomy): domain Eukaryota; kingdom Metazoa; phylum Mollusca; class Gastropoda; order Stylommatophora; family Philomycidae; genus Meghimatium; species Meghimatium bilineatum. Next base: position 57,542,166 of record CM067305.1, read on the forward strand.
CAGAACTCGAACCATCGATGCAAGATCCTCTAGTGTGTAATGTAACGTAGGGAGAAAAATGTCAGATGAAACGAGGTTAGTATCTGTGAGAGACCAACCGTGCGTCACAACCCGTTTGGAGGCGTTGCCTGTACTGAACGCTGGATCTATAAAAAGAAATAGGTAGGATCACTGACGCCGAGAAATCCCTGTTGTATGTACCAGAAGGCCTGCTGAGGCTGCAAACATAGTGTAGTCGTAAGTTGGGTGGGGGATCCATGTCAGTCTAACAGCCTCACTATACTAAGTGGCTAGTAGGATGACCGACACAACAAGGTCCAAGAACATCTTGTACCTATCTTCGGTAGAAGAAGCACATATTGTACCGAACTGATCATCTAATATACTCGCAGTAAGAACGGTTGTATGCCAAGGTTACCTCACATAATAACGATCTTATTGCAATTCAGATGCACGCTATCCACTGACTTATTAAGATTGTGAATCAGGTATAATGTTAATCGATACGTTCTATAATCTAGTAATAATACCGTCGACTGTGTTTGTTCGTAGCGCCCTAGTCTGTGGTTGTCATCTTTGCGTTTTCTACATACACACTAAATCGATTGTAGGTGTGGTCTGTGTTCGCATTTCTCATCTTTTACGCCAGGCACCCACTAGATCTGATTTGACAATTATGATGTCTTCACTTTTATCATCGCTGTCTCCATCGAGGCCAGCTCTTTGGCGTGGAGATGGGGCTTAGTCCAGCCAGCAGAGGCTGGAAACTAAGACTGGCTGGGCCCTCCCACATTCGGGCAGGACCACATTCGTGCCTTGCAAGTAAAGGTGCTGAAGTCAGCGACATTTGGCCAGAAGGCGTACCGCAACAATCAGAATGTCATGCATTATCACACATGAATGTCTATATCTGCATTACACCGTTATGGTGCTAACCCTGTAACGACTCACCAGGAGGAGTAGCACTGTGCCCTATACCTCGAAAGGGCCCACCCCATACGACTGGAGGTCCTCTTCGATTGCCTTGTGGAGCCAAGAGGCACAAGAGTAATATCACTGACCAACAAATATTACCAACCAATGAGAAACCACTTACAATAATGCACTGGAATGCTGAGGGTGTAAATAGCAAAAAAAGATGGCTTTAGCAAGAAATTAGAATTAGAAAACACTCTTCTTAAGGAACAGGTAAGCATTTGTTGCATACAAGAGACACACCTCAGCAAAGATGTAGCCTTTAAAATCGCAAGTTATCAGTGTTTTAGAGCTGATCGAATCGACAGAAGAAAAGGAGGTATACTAAATCTAGTCAAAAAAATAATATCAGCGCACATCAAACTGAGCTATACATGGAAGGAGCAGAATATCAGGTCCTTCAAGTAAATACCAAGAACACAGACTTCAACCTACTAAATTATTATTGTCCAAATGACCAGTCCCTTTCCCTGGACACAATACCGTACAGAGGAAGACTGATAGTATGTGGAGATTTTAATAGTCACTCTCAAAGCTGGGGTTATGACCTCATGGATAAAAGAGGAGAAGAACTTGAAAGCTGGCAAGACGATAAATTTCTTCTATTGCTTAATAAGCCAAAAGATCCTCCAACATACTACTCAAGAGCATGGCAAACCACTTCCACGCCAGACTTGGCATTGTACTCAGCAGACATAAACTGGGAAATCAATAGAACAGTGGGAAAGCAACTTGGAGGTAGCGACCATCGACCAGTCCTCCTTAGTATTAAAAATGAACTCACAGGAAATGCATGTAGCCTTCCAAGATGGAATTATAAAAAAAAGCAAATTGGGGACTATTTAAACACCGCAGTAGAGTTTTAGCTGGACAAATAGATATGGAAGGAAAAGACATAAATGCCATAGTCGAAGAGTTCAATAATTGTATTCATCAAGCTGCCAAAGAAGCAATACCAAGAGGAGCACGCAAACAATACAAGCCATACTGGAGTGAACAACTAGAACTGCTGCAAGAGGAATTAGAAAAAGCACGGACGGAAGTGGAAAATAACCCAAGCCAGGAACATCACAACAAACATCAACACGCAAAAGCTAAATTCCAAAGAGCCAAACTAGAAGCTAGAAGAAAGAGCTGGAAAGAGTAAACAGAATCCTTAAATTTTGAAAAGGATGGAAGAAAACTGTGGAAACTGGTCAAACAACTAAATGATGAGGGAACAGGAAGAAGCACAAACATAACACTCATACAGAATGGCAAAATGATTACAGGAAAGCAAGCAGTAGATAATTTCGCTAGGATATTTGCTCATGACTGCAATATTGAAATTAGTCCAGAGAAACAGCATACAGTGCGGGGCGACCACACAACTAAATTGGAACATGATCAGACTATAATCAGTAATGAAAACAGCGCAGATGAAATTATGGATACATTGTTCACATATAGTGAATTGGAATTAGCAGTCTCTAAACTAAAGCTAAATAAGTCCCCAGGTATTGATGAAATATCAAATGAAATGATAAAGAATCTAGGAACAACAGCCAGAAGGAAACTATTGGACATCCTAAATATTAGCTGGACGACTGGGAAAATAACACAAATCTGGAGAGAATCAATTATTGTCCATTTGCATAAACCTGGAAAAGATGGAACAACTCCAACTAGCTACAGACCAATTAGTCTTACAAGTTGCCTGTGCAAAACAATGGAGCGCATCATAAACCTAAGACTAAAATTTCACTTGGAAAGTAGAAAATTCCTTACACCACAGCAGGCTGGTTTCAGGCAATGCTACTCCACAGAGGATCAAACCACATACCTCTCACAGGAAATTGAGGTTGCTTTCCAAGACAAAAAAATCAGTTTTAGTGGCATGGATTGATTTACAGAAGGCCTTTGATAAAGTATGGAAAGAAGGATTGCTTCAAAAAATGAGAAACTACAAGATATGTGGAAATATGTATAGATGGACGAAAGCCTTTCTTCACAATAGAAGAAACAGAGTACATGTAAATGGCAAAAAAAAGTAAGAAAGTATTACTACGCCATGGAGTGCCTCAAGGAGGAGTTCTATCAGACTCTTTTTCTCATATTTATCAATGATCTAATTGAAGAAATACCTTGTGGAACTAAGGCATCACTATATGCAGATGACTTGGTTCTATGGTGCTTACATGAGAGCGCCATGGTTGCCACAAAAATGCTTCAGAGAGCCATGGACATTTTGACTAATTTGGCTGACAAATGGTGTTTAAGTATCAATATAGAGAAGTCTGCAACAACCCTTTTTACACTTTCACCAAAACAAAGAGCAGGAAATATATATGTAAATAAAACTATCGTAAAGGTAGATGACCAACCCACATATCTTGGTGTAACATTTGATGCCAGAATGACATGGAAACATCATATCAGCAAAGCAAAAACAAAGGCCAGAAGGAAGATAGCTATACTAAGAAAACTGAGTGGGACAACTTGGGGAGCTAATGAAGGAATTCAAAAAAATGTATACCAACAAGCCATTCGACCACACTTGGAATATGGTTCTACAGCATGGAGTTCATCATCAAACACTACACTACAAAACCTAGATAGAGTACAGAACCAAGAGCTTATAATAATTGCAGGCGCAATGAGATCCACACCAATCATAGAAATGCAGAATATCGAAGGGATGCAGTTATTGAAATAGCGTAGAGATACTAAAATTATAATTCATGGAGAAAAGTTTCTTTCCCACCATAGTCACCCAATGAAGGAAAGATTCCATAATCTATCACAAGGACGGCTTAAAAGAAGCAGCTTCATACACCAGGCCATGCGTCTATGTAGACAGGTATCGGATCTGCCAGAGGTAACTATACCACTGACATCTCGACCAGAACACACCCCATGGGAAAAACGGACATGCCTACCAGTGACCATCCAAACAACAGTAGCTTTGGTGCATGGGGATGAACATCAGAATAATCTGCAGAAAAGAGTAGCAGCTCTCAGTTTCCTTGATGATGTTTACCCAAGTGATCTATGGACCAGAGTATATACAGATGGATCAGCACAGAATGCAGTAAAAAATGGAGGAAGTGGTGTATATGTAGAATACCCAGATGGCACCACTGATACCGCTTGTATACCAACAGGGAATTACTAAAACAGCTATGACTCTGAAGTCAAATCTATTTATACAGCTGCAGAGAAACTGTTAACATGGACAGGACCTCACACCCTATTGTAATACTTACAGATGCAAGGTCAGTACTAGAGGCATTACAATCCAATAAACTTCCAGAGTTAAAAGAGGTATTGTCCATAGTACAAAATATGTGTAGAGTTATACTGCAATGTATTCCATCACACTGTGGAATAGCAGGAAATGAGAGAGCTGATCAACTCGCCAAGGAAGGTGCTAACATGTAGCAACCGGATGTACCAATCAGCTATCTCCAAAAGAAATCCATGATAAAGGCTCAACGAAAGCCCAACTTACCTCCACGGGACGACTACCACCTACTTAACAGACAAGAACAGGTCATCATATTTCGATTGAGAAATAAACACAATAGACTAAACAGCCATATGTATACAAAATTTAAAATTGGCACAACAGCAAAGTGTAATTGTGGACAAGTCAACCAGACTTCAGAACATATCCTTCAAGAATGTGCAAACTATGACACATTAAGATGCACATACTGGCCTTCTGATACACCAATGAATGTTAAACGTTATGGTACAAAACAAGAAATGGAAAACACTGTCCAATTTATACAAGAAACAACACTGCAGATATAGACATTATTAGCGAACGAAAGAAGAAGAAGAAGTCATCGCTGTGTCCTTGATTTATTGCTATTTCTGTCTATCAATAGTGATATGGCTTTACATGCGCACTGTACTTTTAAAAAAATATATTGTGACATTTGGTTATTTATACAGTATTAGGTTATGATATTTAGAAAATACATTTGCATATATATTCAAGTGCATTTCCATTTATATAAGTAATCGTATTCCATGTTTGCAATGAAATATTCATTGACCATAAATAATGCATTTTTCTGTTATTACTTTAAAAACAGAATTTAAGTTTAGGCTCGAAGGATTCTCTCTCGAACTGTATAACCTATATGGCCAAGCGGAGAGCACAGCCTTAGGAAGAGGTGTACGCACGTCATATACATTCAACATTATGACAGAGTATCCGATAACTGTTATAGAAATCAAACATTCAGAGAATAATTTGGTAACTTCAGTTGATGGCCGTATACTAACTCTTTGTGAAGTTGAGACATACGGCGGTAAATAGTTATATTTACATATTCGTAATCTGTTATATATGTAATTTTCTTAAATATGTTTTTACTTGCATAAACAACTAGTACGTAGACATAATGCAACTCAGAAATGTTGCTTTTAATTATACTACTAACTTCAGAATAGTGATCACTGCACCAATACTGACCACCCAAATGAAAAAAAAAAATCACGATTGGGTTTCCCATTGTAGATAGAGCCAGCATGTTGCCAATATGTGATGATTTATTATATGTCTGTATTTCACTGCTAATGTGCTTGGTATATTCTCAATCGCAAGCAGTTGAAGAATAATAACACGAGCATATATGAACTATTGTTTATGATTTTCTGTAACATAAGTTAAAACGGTTCAGAGAATCGTTTCCGAGAGCATCATAGCTCGTGAACTGCATCACCATGTGTCTAACATATGTAATGTGCGATTTTGTTGGAAAAAAAATGGGATGATAAAGGTAAAAAAAAATTCCAGAAAGAATGGGATGACAAAGGTAAAATATTTCCAGACAAATTATACCGAACAAAATATACCAGAAATACTATACCCAGTACAAACTAATCATATACAAAATATTCCCAGACAAAATATACCGGATAAAATGATCCAGAAAAAAATATTCCCAGACAAAATATACCAGACATAACATAACATAATACATAACATTATCTCCATGACATAATACAAATATAATACATAAAATAGCGCAAACAAAACGTAATAAATATTAATGAACAATATAACTAGTAAATAATTATAATACATTCTTCAAGTGATATGAATTGCCGTTCTTTGATTGGGCTAACTACACAACATTTGTATTAAAAACATGTGCTATTCCCTATCACTATGTGATAGTGACAGTGATGATTATTCAGCTTAAAGCTGTCAGAGTAAGAAACGTACAGCACCCTATCATGCTGATCAACGTGTATGCGTGCAACACCAGCCTGAACGTGAAGAGCTGGACATCTCTAGGTGAGATAATAAAGGAAGAAAGAGACGTCACCTTCTGCGGGAATTTTAATTCAAATGTATATCTTGGGGCAATACAGCCTCTAATCAGAAGGGAAGAGATCTTGAGTAGGATATTATTAATATGAATTTAGTATGCATAAACGACGTGCGCTAGGAATGCTGCTAGCTGGCTGCTAGGAATGGCGATTGCAAGGACAGTGCAATCGATTTGGGTCTAATGACGGCTGATATCGCACCCGAATGTAGATGGGATTTGTCGGGGCATCAAGGAAGTGACTATTTGCTATGTGTCTTGTTGGTGGACAAAGGAAAACGTAAATAACAGAGAGCTAGAGTTAAGTCCTTACAGTATGACGGTATTATGTAGTCCATCACTAACATAATTATCTAGGAAAAACGTTGGGCACACTTCACCTGGGCTAATGCGTGGACTAAACCCCCAGGTGGAATGATGAAGTCCAGTGTGCATGACAGAGCAAATGTAGCGCAGTTACAGAGTGGCAAACAGCAAAAAAATGTGATAGCACAACCAGATCTTGTTTCGCAATTAAAACAGACCAAAGACGACAGGGTGCAACAATCTAAAGATATCGCTAAAACTGCGAATGCAAAATATGGAAATACTTTTGTCATGCGATTGCAAAAGAAAAGTCACTAAAACTGTTCTGGCGCCTGCATACATTAATCACCGACACACATTGATCAGAGGAATTTAGGAAATTATAATGACATGAAAACAGTCACATACATCTACAATAAGCAAGTGATGGAACGCGATAATGTAATTACTCTTGAAGATATTACAGCCGCTCAGAAAAGATTAAGAAACTATGTGCCTGGAACTGATGGAATTAGGTACGATGATCTCAGAAGCAGGTCAGACAAGACTTTAAGGAGGTGACAATGGTGTTCAACAAGAGCATAGTGAACGGAACCGTAGAAGGAGACTAGTTGCATAGTTACTTGATCCCACTACCCAAGCCTGGCAAGAGTCATACAAAGATACATGGTTTCAGATTCATAAACATGCAGAATACGATTGGCAAGTTCTTAGAAAAGATGGTTGCGTGGGTATTGTCCCTACATCTAGAACAGAATAACAGATTACCATCAACATTGGGATACTATCGTTCAGGTAAGCAGACTTGGCAAATGCCGTCGTGTTCGCTCATGACGTTTTCGAAGATTTTGACGAACGTGCGCTTCTGCAATAGATCTGAAGGATGCCTATAACAGTATGCAATTGGATTTCACGATGGTCATAATGATGCAACTCAAAGTAATTCCTTTTGTTGTCAGTTAAGGTATCTCGACATTTTTTTTGGAGAGATGTTGTTCTTAAGTGTGAGAACTGGTCTTCGTCACCAACAGCCATAAACCCAGGATGACTACTACAAAGGACACCTCTGTCCCCAGTACTATTTAATGTCTATAAAGTTCAAATTACAACCTATCAGATTGCAGGACCAGGGAGAATCATGTCATGCTGATGACATCTTGGTATATAGGCAGGGCAGAGATAGAGAAACGATCGCCAGTAATTTGCAGAGGGAGCTTGATCGTATAGGAGAAAGATGCAGTAATACTGGAGCTTTTGCTAATCCATCAAAAACATCTAGAATATGGTGTTCCTTATATTATCATATAGTAAATACGCCCACGCCATCGGTTTTTTTAGAGGGGATGTCGTCGAGAGAACATACACAATGAAGTACTTGGATGTTATATTTGACCGAAGTCTTTGAAGTCGAAGCGTTTGCACTGGCAATTCCAACAATGAGTCAGACTCAAACATAAATATTGGATAGAATCCATAATAAGGCAATGCGAATGATTTAGGGGTGTACAAGAGATATGTCGACTTGTGCTATGCAATATCTACGTGATTACCCAACAGCCGAGCAAATAATACAAATGTGCAGAGTGCTGGACTGCCTACACATCACCGCTGATAAAAAGCACCAATCTACACTCAGAAATTATCAAAGTGAAAGGCAGTTGACTTAAGAAAGTCGTAGATTGGGCGCGAAGATGACGTTATGCTTAGAAAAGATTGTTGTGTGGGTATTGTCCCTACATCTAGAACAGAATAACAGATTCCATCAACATTGGGAGATTATCGTTCAGGTAAGCAGTCTAGGCAAATGCCGTCGTGTTCGCTCATGACGTTTTCGAAGATTTTTACGAACGTGCGCTTCTGCAATAGATCTGAAGGATGCTTATAACAGTATGTCCTTGGATTTCATGATGGTCATAATGATGCATCTCATAGTAATTCCTTTTGTTGTCAGTTAAGTTATCTCGACATTTTTTTTGGAGAGATGTTGTTCTTAAGTGTGGGAGCTGGTCTTCGTCACCAACAGCCATAAACCCAGGACTACTACAGAGGACACCTCTGTCCCCAGTAATATTTAATGTCTATAAAGTTCAAATTACAACCTATCAGATTGCAGAACCAGGGAGAATCATGTCATGCTGATGACATCGTGGTATATAGGCAGGGCAGAGATAGAGAAACGATCGCCAGTAATTTGCAGAGGGAGCATGATCGTATAGGAGAATGATGCAGTAATACTGAAGATTTTTCTAATTCATCAAAAGCATCTAGAATATGGTGTTCCTTATATTATCACATAGTAAATACGCCCACGCCATCGGTTTTTTAGAGGGGATGTCGTCGAGAGAACATACACAATGAAGTACTTGGAGGTCAGATTTGACTGAAGTCTGAGTTTCAAAGATCATGTTGACCACATCATTGTAAAGCTTATAAAGGTCTTGTGGAGATGGCAGTTTTTGTCAATTTTAGCATTATATATTAGCATTATTGTTGTGCTTTTTTCAAATGAACTTGTGACAATCACATTCTGTATCCATTTATGTTTATACACATACATTATCACACACACACACACAGTATCACACAGGCACTATATATATATATATATATATATATATATATATATATATATATATATATATATATATATATATATATATATATAGTGCATTATAATGTAAACCTATTTAGAAGCACTATTTCTGTGATGACATCCATCACAGAAACAAGAAATTGTGCTTCTAAATATGTTACGTGGTTCTTCTGACCTCCCAAAATACAACAAAAAAACCTAGAACACGGGTCGGGAACCTTTTTGTCTGAGAGAGCCATGGACACCACATATACTTTGAAAAGTAATTCTGTGAGAGCCATGCATTATGTTTAAATCTGTCTACAATGAATGAAGGGTTTCTTTGTTTCTGTATTTTAGGTCATCGCAGTTTAACTCCTTTAACACTTCTGATGCTGAGCTGCAGTAGACTTTAGCTCATTTGTAAATACAATATTGATGTGCAATTAATATGTAGATCAAATGAGTCTAAAGAAACATGTTTTTTGTTTTGTTTTGATAATCGAACATTGTCTGCAAGCCAGATGCAGCCGTCAATAGAGCCACATGTGGCTCGTGTGCCATATGTTCCCCACACTCTGGCCCAGACTCTAACATAATTACACTCTGATTCAGAAACACGTGACATTGTTGAATACATTTCTTTAGCGTAAAGTTCAGAGGAGGCGAGCAAGACAAAAGAAGAAACACTAATGGAAGAGTCACATCGCGAGATGGACAGGTTACAGTCTAGCAGAGTACACCACCAAGACAAGAGACAGACGATGTTTGTCTGTTGCAGCCAACCTTTGTTGTAGAGACATTTTATGATGAGATTGACACGATGACGTCCTGAGTATTTATGAACAAATAATGAAAACAGAAGTGATGTGCAAATTGCGTGTATTATTTAATGATAAACTATGAGAGTGACACGGGTATATGCTGTGTATTTATCTAAAAATAATGAAGTCAGCAGCGACCTTTCAAAGGGTGTTCCTTATTTAATGAGATTTTAAAAAAAAGTATCGTACGTATTTGATAATATGCATGCATTCACAGTTTGATCTGATTAATATATGATGTTATGCGGTGAGTCTGGTTAAACATAAGCCAGCATCATTACCTTCTATTGATTGATGAATTTGACGTGATCGTATGTCTGTATGAACATTGTTGGAACATACACTCTGCTGTTAATTTGAAGATTGGATTTGACGTGCATTGGTTGCTACTCCTCTTTGATAGTGATTTGTACGAGAGCATTATCTTAGTAGTGCTGTTTCTTACATAAGTGATCCTTCGTATCAAATACATCATATCCCATTCACACCAGGAATCACATGAATCACTTATCAGGCAAAATGACTGACAAGTGTCGTGGAATGGTGTCACTAATATTGTTCAGCATACACTCTGTGTCTTTTGAAATATACGTATGATATCTACCTAAAATACCACATATGTCATACAAACTCTGTATCTTAAGTTCCCAATATTATGTGTGATAGTTCCCAAACAGTTATAAAAGTATGAAATTTTAACCAGATTGCAAGATTCGAGTGTGTATATCCTGTTCAAGTTAACACAAGACGCATACACGTGCAATAATTAAATGTATACACTCGACACATTCACAAATATAAAAGTGAAAATATAATAACAAACATGTGCAATTTATATTCAGTGTAATTTCTTTAGATGTGCAAATGAGTAAAACGTTTCATTAGGTAAATGACTACAAACCAATCACATATTATAATGCGATCAGTAGATCAGGGAGCAGTTTGCAGTTTAAAACATTCCTTATCACTTTGAAAATCAGAACAATAGTCTTAGCGCAATGAGTGTTAGTTCACAGAAAATGCCATAAAAAATTAACAACACTGGCATGCACGTGTGAGAATTACCATTTGTATATTCACTAACGCAATCCCATTTTACACCTGAATACGCATCTTCTGTTCATCCTGAACTGATAACTAAATACAGTGAAACCTTGGTTGTTGTTGACACCGATTATAGCCATTTTTGTTTTTCACCGATATTGTTGCGCGGGATATTTGTTTTTCTTTTTGTTAGTGCCCCTTGGATTTTTATGTGGTTCTAGTGCCAAAATACCAAGAAAGGAAACGGCCCTAGATATTGTCTAGATACGTGTCTATATGGAGAGGATTCCCCTTCACAACAATACTATTTCGCGTAGTCCCCGTCTTTCAAGCGCAAACAAATTATTCATAAAAGGAAACAACGCGTCAAAAGTCATTTCATCTTTACATTAATCTTTTACAATACCATTTTATATTTATTGATTATTATTTTCAGTACTAAACACTATATTTTATCTCTGTAAAATAGGTTGTGTTGTATATTTCTAAGCGCCCGGAACGAATGGATTGAATTTACTTCGGTTCATCTGTAAATAATTTCATCGGTCGTTTTGGATTTAGCTGTTCGTTCCCAGACGAATTACGAAAACAACCGAGGTTTCACTATATATGTCTTTAAGTATGTTTAATATCTGGCAACATAAATATAATATGTATATTTTATAACTTTCACAATTAATCTGACAGTGTCATAGTTATTATATATTTTGGGTGTACAGATAATACTAGTGTATCATATCAAACATTGATAAACATGTTTAGTACACTAGCTTTATTATTTAAATGATATTTCAAACATTGGCTCAATATTCAGGCTTAAATGTTTTACCTAATATTTTAAAATATCAATTTATTAATGATTTACTTCATTGTCTCTTTTTCTCAGGTGAAATACATATATTGAACAATAACTTCCGTGTGTTATTAACCTGTAATAGACACATGTTTTTCTGTCAGTTTACAGAGAGACAGAACATCATGCAGAATATGGTAATTGAACCAGGTCCACTCAGATGGCACCCATTCATGTAGTAATTTGAGTCAACAAGTATGTCATCTTCCACCACATCGCAATCCTAGTATGCACACTATTTGTTTATGCGATTTGGTCGAAGTTGGAAAATGTCGTGGCTCATGTTTTGAGACATGTAAGTGCCCATCGAGCGGACTTGGCTCAAATTCAGTTTTCTGTATGATTTTCCCTACTATATTATCGAGGCTTCTATATTATATATATATATATATATTTTTTTTTAAATTTACTCGTATCAGATTACATGTGTAATGGTAATAAGTACGGACAATTTTGTGAAGCGACCTGCAATTGCAGAACTGGCGAAGTATGTAATAGTGTAACTGGAGTGTGTGCACCGTTTTGTTCGCAAGGCTATTATGGGAACGACTGTTTATCTGAGTGCAGCTCACTTTGTTTGCTTGGTAAATGCGAAAATGTGACTGGAAAATGTGTATCTTGTGTTCCAGGATATACCAATGATACCTGCACAACAGGTAACTTGACATGTTCTTGTAAATGTGTATGTGCATGCATTTTCAACTATATAGTGTATATGTATTTGAATATGTAATACTAGGTTCTGTTGTCCGCCTGTCTGTGCAATTATAGACCACTAGATTCTTTCATTGATAATGATCACATTTTTTACAGTTACAACATTAGGCTTTGTCGACGCAATACTGTGTACAATTTAGAAATTATTAATTTATTCAAAAGAATACAATCAAAATTCAATATATTAAATTAGTTTCTAGGAACAAAGAAAATGTTAGCAATTTAGATTTTTAGACGACAGTTCATAACATCATGACGTATTATCATTGGCGATAAGTATACATTTATGACGAGCATATCAAGATCCATCACACGTTCACGTAACACACTTGTCAAGGCATCAATATCGCATGCCGTCTTCGAAAATGAAATTGACTGCAACGGACCTACGACATGATCTTTTTGTTTGTGGTACACTCTGCTAGAACGTAACCCCTACATCTATTGCTGTACATCTCATCAAACGTGAGGAATCAGGGAGTGCTACACAGCCACATCGCAATATAGCTCCAAGAACACAATACTGGTTGTGGGAAGGTGGCGCCATGCCGCGCCATGATAAGGTACTATAGATCATATAACAAAATGCAGGTCATGAATGGTTGCGCCATGTGGTGTCAGTACCCGTAAGTACGGAACTATGTACGGGTCCGCGGTAATGTTATTCGAGTAATGCTTATCGTATGTTATCTTGATACCTTCTCTCTACGGATTTATCCATCTATCTATATTAATATAGCAGTGTTGGAAAACAACCCGCAACTTGAAATGAGATTTTCCACTGTAGGTATCTCTAATACGGTTCAATACCTCTCCTGTATCGTATCCACCAACTGAATCTGACTATGATATTCTGTGGCTTCTTCAGCTCCGGTCTTGCGCTGGACACTAGAGATATATTTACTACCACGACTTACTATATCTGTCTTAATCCACATTACTCATTCAATGCTGACATCAGCACTTCACTAGCCAAGTACATTATTTGTTATACTTCATCAATGTAATAATTCTACCTTTACCACCTGGCACACCGGATACATATGCTGTGTCTCTTCATCGACTATTATTGTCTACTTTCGACCCTGAGTCCTGCGTGGTGTGGAACATTCGCTTCAAGTATCTCAGACAAGAGAGCCCCAACTAAGTGATCCGTTTTAGAAGTTAGTTTGTATTTGATCACTTGTAACATATTCATTTTGATTTTCTCTTACACTATGATTATTTTATGTTTATAATGTTCATTGTCTATTGTTTGTTTGTGTCGTGATGAAGAGTTTTCAAACGAGACGTTGTCCGTCACTGTGTCTCATTGCTAGGTTGTTTTATTGTCCTTTTTCTGTAACAAGAATACATATTTATGTTCAATATGATAATTTCTGTGTGTTATACCAATCACACATTTTCAGTTTTAATTATTAAATTAAAGGCGAATATGAGCATGGCATGAACAATAAATAGGTGCGATGAACATGTAGAAAAACAACAAAACCTTTGTGATTGTATAATTTGGATAGTGAGTTGGTAAATGCACGATGAGTCCAACTCGTGCCAGGAAAATTCGATTGCAGTGTATGCAGGAGTGTAGAGGATTAAAAGAAGGAGAGTTTTCAGATTTGTCCTTCCGTTTTCGTGGCTTGCAAATTGGCCATATTGTTCTTTATTTTATTTTTTCCAAATTTAGTAATGGCAGCAGTGATCAGAGTGTGCCAAACTGATAGTTATAGGACTGTAGTCTCGCAGGAGCTATGATCGATGCTGAAGTGCTTTAGAGAGTTTTTATGTGATTTTTGAATTGCGTTTTCTGCCTGCTACTTTAACGTTTGCCATCGCATATCTCCTCCTAGAATAATCTCTTTAGAAGAGGTTTGTCTGGCATACGAACGATGTGACTAGTCCATCATATGTGGGACCTAATGAGAAGGACATGGATGCTTTGCATACGGTCTTTTTGAAGGATATCCGTGTCTGGTACATGGTCCTGCAAATATACTCCCATGATATTTCTAAGGCACCGAAGGTTAAAAGAGTTGAGCTGTCTAGCGTGTTTCGCATACACAGATCAAGATGACGCTGCATAAAGATGTGTTTATAGAAATTCTGCGCGGTACACGTCCAACTTAGTTGTCAAACTGAGACCATGCCTGATCCAGACGTTTGAACGAAGACTTCTGCATGCCTCACTGTCGCGAGCAATACGCAGGGCAGCTTCCTCGTTAATTTAGCAGTTTTCGATAGGCTTCTGACGAGATTTACAAACGTATTGGTAGTATTACGTTTTTGTATCTTTACTGCGATTACTGGTTATGTGTAGGTAACACCTGCTGCTAGGTGATACATTACTAATGTCTTCGCTGTGGTGATAGATAAATGGGAACATTATTTAGTTGCCGAATCGTGTCTCAACTAAATACTTTTAACTTGCATACAACAATAGCCATGTATGACGAGGAGATGCAAGCTAGTAGACATTACACTTGTAATGTTGTGACATACATCTACGAGATATGAATGCTGTATTTGCCATTACTACCAATACTCGTTTGTCATGTTATGATTGACATCTACGTGGTAGGAATGCTATTTTTTCCATCACTTCTGTGTGTTAACAAATCTGACAATTATCGTCATGAAATCAGTGGTCCGGTAGTGTGTGCAGTATGTGGTGATACTGGAACGCCTTCCTTTGTTGGCTAAATAGGCATCCCTAAATATTCTTGAAAGCCTTGAAAGCTATTGGAAGTGAGGGTGTCGCCCGAGTTGCATACTTACATTTTGTGGTTTTGTCAAAAAAATGTATTGGCTATTAAGAGAGACATGTGCATATATAAATGGATTATTTCATTCACATCATTACAGAATATTTTTTTTAATATTTAATAAATACTCATAAATTACGCGTGATATATGATCTTTTCTGCAGCATGTCCACCAGGTTCGTATGGGAATGCATGCATGTTTAAGTGTTCGGTAGGTTGCATTGATTCATGCGATCATATTACCGGCTATTGCTCGTGCAAACCAAATTCAAATTTCATTGGATTAACGTGCACAGGTAGTTACAACTCATGTCTGTTATTTTTGTGTACGACATTAAAACATCAAGGTCTATGATAGGTATAAAATATGTGTAGCTTCAAGTTATTTACCATGAATAATAATGTACATAACATGTTAATTATTGCAATGTATGTTAAAAATATAACACGTCTAATTGATGACGGTACTTGAGGGTAGAGCGAAGGTCAACTGGCCAAGATATACAAGAGAGATACACATTATATGAGGGGGCATCGCGAGATGTACATGCCACATTCTCACAGAATACACCAGGAAATGAGCAAATAGTTTAAAGTGTTATTGCAATGTATATTTGAAGATGTAAGCAGCGGAATATGGAAACGAAAACCAAGAAAGCCACACAAAAACGCAGTAATAATTTCGCACTAGCGAAATACTATAGAAATTGTGGAAATTACATATGGCAATTATTTTTTTAAAAGACATATTACTGAAAGTTAAACGTATAATATAACGACTCGTCGGGAACTATACTAACCACAGATGAGCAAAATGGAATCGCTTTCTTCAGAAGATATTGTCAACAATAAGATCAGAACAATATTGATGATCTTAAGACTATAGTGGCCACCTTAACCACAACGCTGGTAACAAGTAATATCGCTGATGAAGAACCGATCTCGTTGGAGTAAGTAAAATAGGACATAAAGGAAACATCAGATGTGCACCAGGACAAGACGGAATGCGCTACGGCCTCCTGAGAGATATTTCAGACTACATGCTTAAAACAGTTGTTGATAATTTTAATAAAATTCTGAAAACATGACGCATACCAGTATAATGGCTATACAGCTACCTTCTACCCCTGAAAACGCCAGGCAAAGACACCACCAACATCAAGAGTTGTCGTATCATCACCTTACAAAATGTCTACGTCAAGGTGCTTGACACGATAGCTGCTAGAGACTTGACACTCAGTTTTGAAAATAGATGCATAATTCCTGACAATCAAGGTGCATACAGACCGGAAAGAGACACGTGCACAAATGCGACAATCTTCGCCTACAACATCTGCAAGAGCTTTCTGGTAAAGGAGGAAACAGTGGCCGCCACGGTCGACCTAGAAGATGCTTACAACAGAGTCAGCGTTGGTCAGATTATACATCTGCTAAGCGAACTCAGCATCGACTTTGGATAATTCGATGAATATCAAATGTTATTAATGTCCACACTTCTTGCACTGAGGTTGGGATCCTTGACATCATAATCATAAATATAGCACAGAGGTTGTCAGAGGGATATTCACGATCACCAGTACTCTTTTACGTCTACATACATGCAAAATAGCACATCTTCAGGAAGATTGATCGGTAGGATACTGACATATGTAGTCGTCCTCTTGCTGTACAAGTACGACAGAAACATAATAGACATGATTGATGACATACAGAGTAATCTAGCAATGTCTACCTACAAACCAGTCATCAATCCCACACAGCCCAAAAAACTTATGGTTCTCATTAAACAACAGCATAGTTACAGACACAGTACCAGCAGAAAACCTGCATGGGAAAAAACATTGCCAGGTGCCGATTAAGAAATATAAATGGATCACTTTTGATATAAGTCTATCTTTCGCGAATCATGTGCACAATGTCATTCTGAAAGCTGGGAAGGATGTCATTGCAGTCAACATTATGGAATATGCGTAGATCTGCAGCAGCGAACCATTTTTAAGATGATGCCTGATAGTCGTATTATCTATGATGGACTGTGGTTTAGTTTTAATGACACTGTAGCAAACACGGGTGGATAAATTGGAGAGAGTTCACAACGAAGCCGTGACAGCTGTCCTAGGATGAACAAGAGATACACCTATCGTGACCATGATGTTTCTCTTAGACCTAATTAGCATCAAATTAGGACATAAAATGGCGCAGGTTAACGAATACTTCAAGGTCGCCACTAATGATCATCACCTCGTACACCAATCTCTAGACAACACACAGGTAATTCGTATCACGAGATAAAGGTCCTGGATGGCAAAGGCAGATAGTACCCTACTCAGAGTTTGTGAGCTGGTGGAAGTAGGAAGAGACTTTGAATAGGTGACAGATGGCAAAGATAGAAAGCATAGGTTGTGATACAAATCGGAAAAGAGTGCCATGATTGGGCTGCCAACAGAACAGAGGATATAATCCAATAACTCATATTGCAGTACTCGAAGCCACATAATACAATCATGTACACAGACGGCTCAGTAACAGAAGAAACAAGCAGGTGTGGTGGGGTTTCGCAGCCTAACAAAATGACACAATATTAGCTGAGAAGTCTGCTGAGTACCCCACTACAACATC
Organism: Meghimatium bilineatum; assembly: GCA_034231615.1. NCBI lineage: Eukaryota > Metazoa > Mollusca > Gastropoda > Stylommatophora > Philomycidae > Meghimatium > Meghimatium bilineatum. The sequence continues at coordinate 57,560,162 of CM067305.1, forward strand.
GAGTATGACAATGAACATAGAAGCGGTGACAGCAGCTCTCACATGGCTGACGACAACAACAACAGACTCAGTGATTCTATCATACTCTCAAAGTATGCTGCGCAAGATTGAAGTGTGTATTATCAGAAATGAATGGGTCACGCTTCTCAACAACTATTACATCATTGCATGGATCTACTATCCAGTTCATGCTGGGTCAGGGGAAACGAAAGAGTCGATGTGTTGGTTGGTAAAGAGTTGATGAACGGAATCGAGATAATAAAATTCAGGATTGATTTGACTAGAGTAGCCATGGATACCTTACGAGAAGACGAATAGGATGTGGAACGAGACAATTTATAGAATGACAGAAATGTGAATGACTAGAGGTGATGGGAGAAAGTGTTACCGCTCCGGAAATGTCAGAAGAACGCGTAATCAGCAACTAACTGGGACACTGATCTTATACACTTTTAGATGATTGACGGAACGATAAGCAGACCATGCATGTGAATACCCCCATTGCTATTACACGTGTTCCTAGTCAAGATTAATGATACTTTCAGCTTAAAGGTATCTCATTCGCATCGTCACATAATACATTATGCATACACAGTAAATACACTACATTTATAAAAGTGAATTTTTATCGATCTGTATTCTTTTCTACAGAATGTCGACCAGGATTTTTTGGCACGTCATGCATGTTCAAGTGCTCTGAAGGTTGCAATGACATATGCAATACTGTTACCGGCTATTGCTCGTGCAAGTCAAATTATACTGGATTAACGTGCACAGGTAGTGTAAAAAAACATATTTCGGTGATGTATGATACATTAACATTCTCGCCGATGATCGTTCAAAATTATGTGTGTGTGTGTGTGTGTGCTTTGTACGAAAAAGTACGCACATTGCTCATCTAATTACAACTATTAGCATTTACAATACAATCAATGTCTCGCTGAAGATCTTAATTAATGGCAGAGTTGACTGAAGGCTAACAATTGTTAGGAATTGTTTATTACAATTAGAAGGGAAACAATCATGTGCATGCTATAAAATATACTATAGGATGCGGAATGATATAATTAGGAAACATGTTTTCTCAAGTTGCAACGCAAATATATTCTATCTGAACATATCTGGATCAAACCCTACATGCAGTCTTATGATGTCAACGCCTCTTAAACGTAACATGAAGAAAGAACAATTATCTTCACAATGATGGTGACATTAGTATTATTGCTGATATATGGATCGTTGAGTGACAATAATAATGGGATGTCAACGAGAATACGTCATTACACACTGCACACACACACACATACATATATATATATATATATGTATGTATGTATATATATATATATATATACACACATATATATATATATATATATATATATATATATATATATATATATATATATATATATATATATATATATATATATATATATATATATATATATATATATAGTGTTATATATATATAATTGTTCATTTGACCATTAATCGTCCTAGAGTATGTTGGAAGATTCCGTTTCTCCCCGTTCATGGCGCACTAACCATGGTCAATCTGTTTATCTTTATATTTAATTTACTTCTTCATCATTTTCCGTTTACGCTGAGGTTAGCGTATAGGGCAGAAGTCAGATCTCTCCAATTATGTCTGTTCAAAGCTATTCTGTGCAGTTCTTGAATAGTATGGACATTGATTGTTTTTCTCTACGTAGTGTTTTTCTGATTGATTCTTTTCGTCTATCTCTGGCTGTTTTGCATGTAGGTATCCATTCAAGAGATTGGTGGTGTATTATGTTGCTGTCTGAGCGTAGGACATGCTTGATGTAGGACCAGCAGCGTTTTCTGATAACATCTGTGATGAAATTTTGATGTGTCTCTTCTCTGATTTTAACGTTCGATTTCAATTCACAAGAATCAAATTTACCGTTTAATTTACTGTCTCCACCATTTAAGTGTTACTCTTCCTTGTCCATTGCAACCGATCTAATGACACATATTAGCGTTAAATGTTTGTGGTACTCGTAATATGTACATATATGTGCAGTGTGTTTTTCATGTATTTGTTTCGTTTGAACAGTACACACTCTTAATAGCTAGATAATATGTTTTTCTTCCTACATCTTTGAATTTTTGAATAAAATCTCATATTTGAATTTAGAGATGAGATTTGATCGAATACAGAACTTCTCTCAATTTCTTACTTTTGCCTTATAAAATACTCCTCCTGGTTGACGAAAATTTACATGCTAGTGGGCATTGCATTTCTTTCAGTTTGAGGCAGACTACTCGGTTAGGTGAAGTAAAGATGTGCCTTTATTGAGAATGGGTAAAAACATTTGACAGAAATGTGCTGAAATAGTTGAACAAGAAGAGTGTGTAGTATGTATTAATGGTGGAAAATTTTGGCTCAGAGATGGATCCTTACTGTGATTAAACATGCACCCATACATTCCCTTGCATATTCATGATGTCGGGTGTCGTCTCAGTTACACAACTGAGGTGTCTAATTTGTCCGAAACAGCATGGGCTGTCAAAAGATACTTACAGCTAATGAGAGTATCCCATTCACATAGATAAATAATGCATTATGTATTATTACTAAATACAATGTACTCATCAACGACAATCAATACAAAACTGCGTGAAACGTAACAACATTTAGACTTACGTAAAACACAGGTTTATATATCACTTCAATGAGACACGACACACTTTAACTAGCACTAGTAGGTAATGATGTGAAAATAAAAATATCAGTTATGATATGTTCTGATACACATCTACGTGGTAGGAATGCTATGTTTTCCCATCACTGCTGTGTGTTAAATAATTTGACAATTATCGTCATGAAATAAATGGTTCAGCAGTGTGTGCAGTAAGTGGTGATCGTGGAACGACTTCCTTTGTTGGCTAAAGAGGCATCTCTTAATATTCTTGAACGCCTGTGGCTTTGAAAGAAATTGGAAGTGAGGGTGTCGCCCGAGTTACACACTTGAATGTTGTGGTTTTTTTCAAAAAAAGGTTTGGGCTCTTAAGAGCGACATATGCAAATATAAATGGATTATTTCATTCACATCATCACATACTATTTTTAATATTTAATCAATACTCATAAATTACGAGTGATATGTGACCTTTTCTGCAGCATGTCCACCAGGTTCGTATGGGAATACATGCTTGTTTAAGTGTTCGGTAGGTTGCAATGATACATGCAATCATGTTACCGGCTATTGTTCGTGCAATTCAAATTTTATTGGATTAACGTGCACAGGTAGTTACAACTCATGTCTGTTATTTTTGTGTACGACATTAAAACATCAAGGTCTATGATAGGTATAAAATATGTGTAGCTTCAAGTTATTCACCATGAATAATAATGTACATAACATGTTTAATTATTGCAATTTATCTTAAAAATATAACACGTCTAATTGAAGACGGTACTTGTGTGTAGAGCTAAGGTCAACTGACCAAGATATAAGAGAGAGATACACGTGGTATGAGGGATCATCGCGAGACGTACATGTCACGTTCTCACAGAATACACCAGGAAATGAGCAAATAGTTTAAAGTGTTATTGCAATGTATATTTGAAGATATAAGCAGCGGAATATGGAAACGAAAACCAAGAAAGCCACACAACAACGCCGTAATAATTTCGCACTAGCGAAATACTATACAAATTGTGGAAATTACATAAGGCAATTAATTTTAAAAAATGACAGATTACTGAACGTGTAATATAACGACTCGTCGGGAACTATACTAACCACAGATGAGCAAAATGGAATCGCTTTCTTCAGAAGATATTGTCAACAATAAGATCAGAACATTATTGATGATCTTAAGACTATAGTGGCCACCTTAACCACAACGCTGGTAACAAGTAATATCGCTGATGAAGAACCGATCTCGTTGGAGTAAGTAAAATAGGACATAAAGGAAACATGAGATGTGCACCAGGACAAGACGGAATGCGCTACGGCCTCCTGAGAGATATTTCAGACTACATACTTAAAACAGTTGTTGACAATTTCAATAAAACACTGAAAACATGACGCATACCAGTATAATGGCTATGCAGCTACCTTCTCCACCTGACGAATCCAGTCAAAGACAAATCCAACATGAAGAGTTGTATCGTCACCTTACAAAATGTCTACGGCAAGTCGTTCGTGACGATAGTTGCTAGAAGACTGGCATCCACTTTCGAAAATAGATGCATACTTCCTGACACTCAAGGTGCATACAGACCGGAAAGAGACACGTCCACAAATGCAACAATCTTCGCCTACAACATCTACAAGAGCTTTCAGGCAAAGGAGGAAACAGTGGCCGCCACGGTCGACCTAGAAGATGCTTACAACAGAGTCAGCGTTGACCAGATTATACATCTAATAAGTAAACTCAGCATCGACTTTGGATAATTCGATGAATAGCAAATGTTATTAATGTCCACACTTCATGCACTGAGATTGGGATCCTGGACATCATAATCATAAATATAGCACAGAGGTTGTCAGAGGGATAGTCACTATCACCAGTACTCGTTTATGTCTACATACATGCAAAATAGCACATCTTCAGGAAGCTAGGCTCTGTAGGATACTGGCAAATGCGGTCGTTCTATTGCTGTACAAGTACGACAGAAACACAATAGACATGATTGATGGCATAGAGTAATCTAGCACATTTGTCTACCTACAAGACAGTCATCAATCCCACACAGTAACGCATCGTATGGTCCTCATTGAACAACAGTATAGTTACAGACACAGTACCAGCAGAAAACATGCATTAGCAAAACATTGACAGGGAGCCGATTAAGAAATATCAAGGGTTCACTTTTGATATAAGTCTATCTTTAGCGAATCATGTGCACATTGTCATTCTGAAAGCTGTGAAGGATGTTAATGCAGTCAACATTATGGAATATGCATAGATCTGCAGCATCGAACCATTTATAAGATGATGCCCTGCATTGGTATTATCTGCGATGGACTGTGGTTTAGTTTTAATGACACTGTAGCAAACACGTGTGGATAAATTGGAGAGAGTTGACAAAGACGCCGTGACAGCTGTCCTAGGATGAACAAGAGATACACCTATCGTGACCATGATGTTTCTCTTAGAAGTACCGAACATTAAATTAGGACATAAAATGACCCAGGTTAACGAATACTTCATGGTCGCCAGTAATGATCATCACCTCTTACACCAATCTCTAGACAACACAAAAGGTACTTGTATAATGAGAGAAAGGTCCTGGATGGCAAAAGCAGATAGAACCCTACTCAGAGTTTGTGAGCTGGTGGAAGTAGGAAGAGACGTTGAATAGGTGACATTTGGCAAAGATCGAAAGAATAATTTGTGATACACATCAGAAACGACTACTGTGATTGGGCTGCCAACAGAACAGAGGAAATAATTCAATAACTCATATTGGAGTACTCGAAGACACATAATTTAATTATGTACACAGACGGCTCAGTAACAGAAGAAAGAAGCAGGTGTGGTGGGGTTTCGCAGCCTAACAAAATGACACAATATTAGCTGAGAAGTCAGCTACGTACCCGACTACAACATCGAGTATGACAATGAACATAGAAGCGGTGACAGCAGCTCTCACTTGGCTGATGACAACACCAAAAGACTCAGTGATTCTATCAGACTTTCAAAGTATGCTGCGCAAGATTGAAGTGTGTATTATCAGAACTGAATGGGTCACGCTTCTCAACAACGCGCAAATCATTACATGTATCTACTATCTAGGTCATGCTGGGATCAGAGGAAACGAAAGAGTTGATGTGTTGGCTGGTAAAGAATTGATGAACGGAATCGAGATAAGAAAATTCAGGATTGAATTGATTAGAGTAGCCATGGATACCTTACGAGAAGACGAATAGGATGTCGAACGAGACAATTTATAGAATGACAGAAATGTGAATGACTAGAGGTGATGGGAGAAAGTGTTCCCGCTCCTGAAATGTCAGAAGAACGCGTAATCAGCAACTAACTGGGACACTGATCTTATACACTTTTAGATGATTGACGGAACGATAAGCAGAGCTTACATGTGAATACCCCCATTGCTATTACACGTGTTCCTAGTCAAGATTAATGATACTTTCAGCTAAAATGATTATCTCATTCGCATCGTCACATAATACATTATTCATACACAGTAAATAAACTGCATTTATAAAAGTGAATTTTCATCGATCTGTATTCTTTTCTACAGAATGCCACAATGGATATTTTGGCACGTCATGCATGTTCAAGTGCTCTGAAGGTTGCAATGACACATGCAATACTATTACCGGCTATTGCTCGTGCACGTCAAATTATATTGGATTATCGTGCACAGGTAGTGTAAAAAAACATATTTCGGTGATGTATGATACATTAACATTCTCGCCGATGATCGTTCAAAATTATGTGTATGTGTGTGTGTGTGTGCAGTTGTACGAAAAAGTACGCACATCGCACATCTAATTACAACTATTAGCATTTATAACACTGCGCAACACATAAAAAATTACAGACATGAAAATAATCATTTCCTACTGAAAATGTGGTGAGAAAAACGAATATCACATTAAAAATTCTCAGTTTTCTCTTATTGTTGTGATATTCCTTGTTTATTGTGTAGAAAAAAGTGGAAAACTTTTCTAACGAAAAATGTATTCAGCGACGAGTGCATATTGACACCGTGCGACTTCTCTCAATGGCCGCTATATTGTTTAAATTGTGTGTTGATGTAAAAAACAAACCACATATTTCAACATGTGTATATAATTAATATTTTCAAGTAGTATATATATATATTATTTTCCAGTGCTATAAATGTCTGAATTTGTATAAAGATTGGATTCCATAATGTCACGAAAGTGCGTTAATAGTGCTAACAATTTTTGCTATGTTTGTGGCGAGGGGACGTTGTCGTCTCAAAAACGGAAAATTACACCTTTAATTAAAACTGCATATCATCTTTACTTCATCTGTAAGATAGGTGATCAAGACAAACCCTGGGCACCTCACATTTGCTGTATTACATGTACTGTGAAACTCTGTGGTTGGCTGAATGGCAAAGTGCGGTCAATGCCTTTCGCGATTCCTATGATATGGAGAGAGCCGAGAGATCATGTAAGTGACTGCTATTTTTGTATGGTGCCTCCTCTCCAACACGGAATATCTAAAAAGAAGAAGTGGACTTTGAATTACCCCAATATTCCATCAGCTATACGGCCAGTACCACATGGAAAAGATCTGCCTGTTCCTACCTCACCCAACCAGAATGTTATAGAGCTTGATGCAGATTGTGGTCAAGAAATACAACCTGAGTTTGAACAGGAAGATACTCAATTCACACCAATATTCTACATAGAATTTCTCAAAATTAACTAAGTGACTTAATTCGAGATCTTGACTTATCTAAAACAAAAGCTGAACTTCCTGCATCAAGACTTCAGCAGTGGAATCTCCTGGATAAAAATGTTAAGGTGTATATGTACAGAGAACGTCAGAAATCTCTAACTCCATTTTTCACAATGATTAATAGCAGTGTTGCTTGCCATGATGTTAATGGGCTTATGGAAGCTTTGAAAATAGAGCACATACAACAAGAGTGGAGGTTATTCATTGACTCATCAAAGTTAAGTTTGAAAGCAGTTTTGCTACACAATGGCAATTCATTACCTTCTATCCCTATAGGCCATGCTGTTCACATGAAGGAGACTTATGAAAATATGAAATTACTTCTTAAAGCAATAAAATATGATGATCATCAGTGGCAGATTTGTGCAGACTTGAAAGTTATTGCAATTTTACTTGGCATGCAATTAGATTACACAAAATATTGTTGCTTTCTGTGTGAATGGGATAGTCGACAGAGAACTTCTCATTACATTAGGAAAACTTGGCCTGATAGGAAGGTTATGGAGCCTAGTGAAAAGAATGTACAGCAAATTTCTTTGGTTGATAGAAATAAAATAATTCTACCTCCTCTTCATATTAAATTGGGGCTAATGAAGAACTTTATCAAGGGCATGAATAGGGAGGGAGAGGCATTTAAGTACTTGAGGGAAAAATTTCATTACCTTAGTGATGGTAAAATAAAGGAATGATTATTTGTAGGCCCACAGATAAGGGAACTGTTGAACGATGAGCATTTTGATGCCATTATTCATGGAAATGAGAAAGGTGCATGGCAATCTTTCAAATGTGTTGTAAAAAATTTCCTGGGCAATCATAGAAGTGAGAACTATCCTGTTGCTTGAACTTCTGACAGCATATCAACAATTAGGTTGCAACATGTCACTTAAGATCCACTTCCTGGATTCTCATCTTGATTTCTTCCCTCCAAATTGTGGTGCAGTAAGTGATGAACATGGGGAGCGTTTCCACCAAGACATTGCATTGATGGAAAAAAGGTACCAGGGTAAGTGGAATACATCCATGCTTGCTGACTACTGCTGGAATGTCACAAGAGAAGCTCCAGAAGTGGTATAGAAGAGGAAAAGGAAACAATAAGAAATAGGATTTTTAATACAAATATTGAAATTACAATAACTCAAAAACTAGAGCTAATAAACATTTTCTGATGACATATTCGTTTTTCTCAACCCATTTTCAGTAGGAATTGACTAATTTTATACTTGTAAAAAAAAAAAAAAACTTTTTTTTGTTGCGCAGTGTAATTAGGAAACATGTTTTCTCAAGTTGCGGCGCAAATAAATTCTATCTGAACATATCTGGTTCAAACCCTACATGCAGTCTTCTGATGTCAACGCCGCTTAAAAGTAAAATGAAGAAAGAACAATTATCTTCACAATGATGGTGACATTAGTATTATTGCTGATAAACGGATAGTTGAGTGACAATAATAATGGGATAACAACGAGAAGACGCCATTACACACTGCACACACACACACACACACACACACACACACACACACACACACACACACACACACACACACACACACACACACACATATACATATATATATATATATATATATATATATATATATATGCAGTTCTTGAATAGATTGGACATTGATTGTTTTACTTTTTACATAGTGTTCTTCTGAGTGTTTCTTTTGGTCTACCTCTGGCTCTTTTGCCTATAGGTATCCATTCAAGAGATTGGTGGTGTATTATGTTGCTGTCTCCGCGTAGGACATGCTCGAAGTAGGACCAACATTGTTTTCTGATAACATCTGTGATGAAATTTTGATGTGTCTCTTCTCTGATTTTATCATTCGATGTGAATTCACAAGAATCAAATTTACCGTTTAATTTACTGTCACCACCTTTTAAGTGTTACGTCGTCCTTGTCCATTGTAACCGATCTAATGACACATATTAGCGTTAAATGTTTGTGGTACTCGTGATATGTACATATATGTGCAGTGTGTTTTTCATGTATTTGTTTCGTTTGAACAGTACACACTCTTAATAGCTAGATATGTTTTTCTTCCTACATCTTTGAATTTTTGAATAAAATATCACATTTGAATTTAGAGATGAGATTTGGTCGAATACAGAACTTCTCTCAATTTCTTACTTTTGCCTTATAAAATACTCCTCATGGTAGACGAAGATTTACATGCTAGTGGGCATTGCATTTCTTTTAGTTTGAGGCAGACTACTCGGTTATATGAATGATAGATGTGCAATCATTTAGAATGGGTAAAAACATTTGACAGAAATGTGCTGAAATATTTGATCAAGAAGAGTGTGTAGTACGTATTAATGGTGGGAAAATATGGCTCAGAAATGTATCCTTACTGTGATTAAATATGCACCCATAAATTCACTTGCATATTCATGATGTCGGGTGTCGTCTCAGTTACACACCTGAGGTGTCTAATTTGTCCGAAACAGAATGGGCTTTCAAGAGATACTTACAGCTAATGAGAGTATTCCATTCACATAGATAAATAATGCATTATGTATTTTTACTAAATACGATGTACTCATCAACGACAATTAATACAAGGAAACTGCGTGAAACGTAACATTTAGTTTGGTCTATATATGAAGGCCCGATCCCATATATTTTCCATAGATACATTGACGATGGGATAGGTATCACCGACATGTCCGAAGTGGAATTGGCTCGTTTCATCAACTTCATCGGCAGTTTCAGCCCTGCTATTCAATTTACATCTATTATCTCCACTACTTCTGTCAACTTCCTTGACACCATTGTCACCATGCATCCCCCCTTACCTTAGCACATCCGTTTACTATAAGCCTACTGATGCACATGCTTTCTGCTCAACACTTCTTCTCATCCTCCTGCTTGTCGCAACTCTCTACCGTACTCCCAGCTTCTTCACCTGTGTCGCTTATGTAGCAATTACGACGATTTTCTCGACAAGTCCTCTGAGATGATTGAGTTTTACCGTATCCGATCGTTTCCTGACAGCATTCTTTCATGTGCTAAAATGCAACGACTATCAGAAAACGACACCCTGCAAGTCATTGGTACTTTGGAGACTGACCTTAGCTCCCGTTCCATTACCAGGAGGATGAATTGTCACTACAAGATTATTTTGCGTCTCAGTGAAAGTTTCTGAACCACTAGCAGTTCCCAGGACAGACTATGGGTGTCATATCACGAATTACTACAATTGCGCAATATCAGCATACTGTTCTGTCTCAAATAAGGAATCCACCCTCCCGTCATGCGAAACAGCAATAGCAACAGTGGACAGACAATGACACGTTTCTCGAATGAGAGGCATGCGAAGAATTAGGATGCAGGTCACGTTGCAGGACGACCTTATTTTTGGTCAAAATTGATTCTCAGACACCATCTGCAGCGCCTACATTGTGCAGATCAACATGTCAGATGGACTAGACTGCAGTGTAATGATGTCCTATTCACAGATACAAACAGATTCATCCTCTCCTTTGCTGATTGACGTATACGGCTGTGGTAACAGAGTGGAGAGCGCTTTGCAGATTTAAATGTTCGTCAGCACAACCGATTTGTAGATGGCACAACCACTGGTGTGCATTTCTTTGAATGATTCAGTTTTCACCATCGCTTGCCTCTGCACTTCTTCCATTCAAATTTTAATGCTGTGAGATATATAGAGATGAGGTTCAGGGTGCACTAGTTTTTTTCCGAGTTCACAAATTATTCAGACTTACATCTACTCCAGCATGTGTACACACTGCATGCATTACACAACAATATCTAAATAACCAAAACAAAGTGACGGTTGATTGACCTGCCCTATCACTAAACATGTCCACTATATAACATATGTGGGTCAATCGTGGACGCAGGAACTCTACGTCCGCAAATTAGCAAGAACTCGACGCTTCTCTTTCATGTTAATGGGACTTGATTCCTATTTTTTTCTAATTTTTTTTAGAGAACTGTGCTTTCCATGAGAAGCCACTGCCAAGCTTGTTTGCAAGGACACGATTTGCATATCAGATGATCAGATTATTGTGAACAATTATATATTATTGGTAGTCATTTTAGTTTTCGCGTTGTCTGCACAGCATGCATTACGTTGCATAACAATCAAATGCGAGAAATAATGATTAGCATGGGTTCAAAGGAACATGAATACATGTTCCAAACATGTAAACACTTATAATTACATTTCACACTTAGTACGTGGATCTTACAAATGGTGCTTTTTTAACGTGCTTCACTATATGTATATATATATATATATATATATGCACATATATATATTCATACACTAGTAGTAGTGACCGATGTTGCCCAGTGAAGAATAAAAAAAAATATGAAAGGTATATGCGAATATGAAATATGAATAAGAAATATGATTCTTATAGTCACTGATAATTTTTTTATGATTATGCATATTAGCAAAGATATTTTTGTTTGTTTTATTAAATCTATTGGAACGAACATACACGGCGGTATTCCCTCCTAAATTATAATTTGCGCCCGTACCTCGCACTCGTACGAATTGTGCTATTCCGAACACATGATAGAAGATAATTCTAGCTGTATCAAATGTATACTCTAATGTGTATCAATTGTCGTCTTCTTTCCAGAACAGTGATTTTAATGTTTACAGCAGAATTATTCAACTTTCGGTTACTTAGAATTTAATAATATGCCAGAATCATTGATATTATGCGATTTGTTCGCAGACAGAAATGTACACCACATCAGCAAAAGGCATGCTAAAGGAATAGTCAGCCTGATAAAACACAATAAACTGTGATCGAAATACAAATAATCTTTTCTAGACACATGCATTAGTTAATGTTTGTTATTTACGTGTGTAATCTTATCATATGCATATATGATAAGATTAATATCAAAAAAAGGATAACACATCATATCATTGAGCAGCTTTGACGGAGCACAGGAGAACTGTTAGATTTTTTAGCGTTATACCAGCTGACACCACACTATAAAGGAGCAAAATATTGTGCGTATATGTGATGTTTTTGTGGAGCCTGTAGATAATACCAAAAGCACAACGTTTCGGAGTTATCCATTTGTATATATAAATAAATCGGCATGCCGAATGGCCTAGGCGATCATGTTTTTCAAACACTCTCTGTCTCTAATATTATCAAGAAGCTCAGTTCGTGAAATTCTCCGTGCCATAATGATAGTCCACCTTATCTAGAAAATCGTAACCTTTCTCCTTTAAGTTCTCAAGCTATGTTCGTTTCAAAGCATGCCATAGAAACCCTGACTTTCTGCACCTGCAGACTGATTTGATTGATATTTTTGCACCAGCAACAATGAAAACAATTGCAATATTTTTCTTAGATCTGGATAATATATTCATCATTCTTTTCAGAAACCACATGTCTATAGCATAGAGTCTGTATTGATTGTTATTTTCTTTACAGTAAATAGTTCACATATATTCGGTGCAAACAAAAAGAAGAAACATTGCTTCAGTAGCAAGCAACAATTAAATATTTGCTTCCAGTAGTTATATAAGGATATCAGAGCACTAGTGGAAATAAGGCCTGACTATACACTCGAACATGTAAAATAAGCACCATCATGTAATTATTTTTTCACAATCTTTACTTCTCCTGTGGGGCAACCTGGGTCTAGATTTCTCGGTCAGGATGTAATTAATGAAGCCATTGTTTGCTTCCCATGCATGCAATAGAAGGTGACTAAGGAAGTTTTGAATATTCTTACAACCCGTCAAATGTGATCATTTTTCATTGCATCAGATTATCGAACTTTCTACTTATATAAAATAATATCCATAGGTAACATAGAAATGGAGGCTAGTGGACACTGCACAGTTGTCCTCTTCTTGCAGACACCATTGTCATAGGAATGCTAGTTTTTCCAATCACTGTTCATGGGCAAATACATTTTACAAAACAGTGATGAAATAGTTGGCCCAGAAGAATACGCAGTAAGGATTAATAATGTAATACTGGAGCACAGAAATTCCTTCCTTTATTGCCTAAACAAGCATCCCTAAATCTGCTTGCATGTCCATAACTTTTAAACATTTCATGAGTCCGCGTGTCGCCTCTATTTCAAACTTCCGAATTGTGATTGTGTCAATAAGAATGGGTTGTTAAGAGCAAACTACACACATGTAAATATATCATTTCATTCACATCTACAGAACACATTATTTATATTTTCTAAATACTTCTGAAAGTACAATTTTCTTGTGATATGTGATCATTCATGTAGAATGTGAAAGAGGATGGTTTGGCCATTTATGCATGTTTGAGTGTTCTGATGGCTGCAATGGTACATGCAATGATATTGATGGACTTTGCTTGTGCAAATCACAGTTTATTGGATTAACGTGCACAGGTAATTTTTTTTAAATGTTGTGAGTGATATGACATGAATGAATCGATAAGTTTTGACCCGTTACTGGGTCTGGGTGCGGGTCCCAAGATTGCTGAAAATGGCATTAAAAATGGCGGCATTCTAAATCGTAACGGATCATGGTATAAGTTGACTGCCTGCGGATGACCTGATTCCTCTAGTGTAAACGACGGGAAATCTATATCCAATGGTGAAAAGTGCGTTCTCCATCCGTATGAAGGATGGAGGTGATTTCCACCTGTTATCATGGGATTTTACATTGGCATTTTCCGTTGTAGCCAGAGGTCACTCTACCTCTAATAGGGCTTGCGGTGCAGGATAGGTAAACTACAGAGAAATTGCCTACTGATATATTTATATCTGTCCCAAACTGGTTCAACAAACAGCACATACATACGGTATCTAAGTTGTGTAGGTGAAGGACATGTTAAGTTGATGAGTGTCAGCTGTTGCATGGTCGGACGTGCTATGAGGGTCTATCCGCAGTCGGTTACTTGTATCTAGTATGTTTCTGAATGGGTATGTGTAGTTAACCTAGTTCCTCTACCTCCAATACCGCAACTATAGTTCAGCTGGAAGAGAATAACTCTGCCAATATCGATGGAAATCGTCCAATCACAACTCATACTAAAAAACCGTGACAATCTTTACCTCTGTGCCTACATATCGATGGAATTCCACGTGGTTGGTCATAGTAGTCATGGGGTGGCTAACGAATAGAGCATGACGCAGAGTTATCTATGAACCAACATTAAATTATTCACAAATAAACAAAGTGCATACTAAAATAGTGAGTAGAGTAATACATTGTGTATTTCGTAAACACACTTGACTAAATCTAAAACTAATTGTGATAAAACGATGTATCCCGTCAAAATAACATAAAACTCTAAAACACATCCCTCTTTCTCATAACTAACAGCTAAATTAACTACAATTAAGACAATTCCCATATCTCAATGTCTCACGTGCTCCACATACGCCATGTGGGCAGCCAAAATCACGTGACCACCACGTGACCGTGTTTAGTATCTATAGAAAATTAACATGAACCGGCATATAACTATCACTGTTCTTTCAATAATATAACAACAACAGTTATTGACACTGACGATAGGCTGTATTGATATATAATATACATGACTGTTTCGCTGAATATATCGGACAATACACATCATGCTACATAAACCTACACTTCAACGTATTTACGTAATTCCTCTTTTCTTTTTTCACTGTGTGAACATCCATAGAATTATAATAAAAAAGAAGTATATATGCACAATCTCTCTATCTCTATCACTCTCGTTCTTTCTCTCAATGAAAATTGCACTATCTTCAGAATAAAATGTAACCATCACTGTCGTTATCAGCAGACAACCGATGAATACATTATTCATCCACCACGTGAAAACTGAAATATTACCCCTACACGTGTTAGTTGTTTCTGACGATATATACCATTATATCTCATGTTTAGCATCTACATGCGTATTTTACGTACCACATTCGGTATATATTAATAGCAATACACTGAATACATGGTACGTAACTATAAATTACGTTCGCGTTGCCGATTTGCGCTCTACAATGATCCACTTCAGCGAGGTGAATGAGTCATCGGCTGCGAACCTAAGATAGCCACTGGAGAGGTACTGAAAAACCTGACACGGGCAATATACTGTTTGCTGAAATTAATGCGTGGAAATAAAGTTGCCTAACTAATTGGATGAACAAAAATATTAAATTACTAACGGGATATAGCGCGTTTTAGTCCAGGTTTTAACGTCATTAAGAAAACTACAAGCTTCATTGAAATTCGTTGATAAACAACTATGTCGCAAAACTAAAATAATAATGATTTCGCAGCGCTATATTTATAACTATAATTACTAACAATTCTACCATTTCTTATTCGCTTGAAATACTAAAGTATTCTACTATATTTTTAACATTTCTCATACTTATTGTAAATGTTACAACTCATCTGATGTTTAAGCGTATATTCATTTATGTTCCTTTTGCGCTGAAATTAGCGCATAGGGCATAGGTCAGATATCTCAAATTCGATCCGTTAAAAGCTATTCTGTGCAGTACTTGAATAGTATGAATATTGGTTGTTTTACATTCTCTAAGTAATGTTCTTCTCAGTGTTTCTTTTGGTCTACCCCTTGCTCTTTTGCCTGTAGGTATCCATTCAAGAGATTGGTGGTAATGAACTGACTTCTGTTACACAAATCGGTCTGGACTTTACGATGTTAGTTGATTAATCCAACGATCGACGGAATGACCCAGACTGATTAGAGACACACCCTACATCAAACGTATATACACACATAAATATTGATTCGTTTAATTTGGCAGGGGCAACGTATGTATATTGTTTACCGCTAGTATGTTCCTGAATTTATTTCTTCCACTGTATGCATATAAAAAAACAACACTATCGTTCGCGCATTTATACGTCTCATGTAGAAAGTGTTTGTAAATTGTTTAGATATTAACATGTTTTTCCTCATATCGTCGAAAGTAATTTTAATCATATATATTTTCCTTTTTAACATCTGTTTCACATTTTCAGATGCATTAAATCATCTTTTTGTAAGGAACAAACGAAAGAACATATATTAGTAATACTATTTCATTTGTGTCATTAATATGTGAACATTTCCGAGGTCCAAGACGAGAAAACCCATATAGCACTGGAAGCGAAGAAGTATCATAGTATTTGATTTAGATAGTTAGGTTTTTGTATAGTCACACATACAAATAGAGAAAACACAACAACGTCGATGTGAATTTACTTATATTTTTATTAATCTAAAATGTAAGTATGCTATTGATTTAAACATGTGATTTGTTGTGTAACAATGAGTTGCTAGCTTCAGTTTTTCTACCACTAGGCCAAGCCGGTATTCTGGTGGTTGATTTACTTTATTTTATTTTCTACCTGTATCTATGCTGAATCTGTGTTGTCTCAGAGTATTCACTTCAATTTATCTAGTATTTTCTCAGTTGGGTATGAGTCTTTCTGTAATGTTTCGCTTGTGACTGAGATATTATTTATCTCTAAGAGACACGGATGTATGTTTTTGTATGGAGTTAGCCGATTTAAATACTGTTGTAATGTCCCTTGATATAGTCTAGCTTTATCAAGGTTGGTTAATGTTGCATTTATTAGTCCAACTCCCTTATTTATTAGTCCAACTCCCTTAATAGAGTCAGTTAAAATATATGGTTGGTTGTAATATTTCCAAATGTTATGATACATGTCAATAAATACTACAAACCACATTAGTATTTCAAGTGGATAAAATGATGTATAATTTTGAGTAATTCTAGTTATATATATCGCGCTTGGAATTTATTATAATTATTATTATGTTGTTTATCAACGGATTTGAATGACTTTTAGTGTTTTGTTACGGTCAGTAAAGCCTGTACTACAACACACTATGTCCCGTTAGTAAGTTATACATTTTTTTTCATCCAATTGGTGTCTACTTAGACTATTTTCTTCCCATGCATTAATTTCAGCAACCTGTAAATTCTCGTGTCAGGTATTTAAGTATCTGCATAGCAGATATCGTAGGTTCGTGCCCCTGACATTCGCCTCGTTGAAGTGGTCATTATGGATCACATATCAAATACCAAAAGCATAGATGGTCAGTTTCACCTGCGTGGTTTGTTGTGCATTGGAAATAGAGACATAAAACTATCAAAAAGTCAAATTTGTAATTTTATTGATACTATTCCTGAATGGAAAGATCTGAATTTATATTCGCGTACATTGTGTGCAATGTTTTGCTATTAATATATACAGAAAGGGTTCGTAAACTACGTTTGTAGACAATAAGCATGGGTCATTGTGGTATATATCGTCAGAGACAACTAATAAGATATGGGTCAATATCCCAGTTGTCATCTGTTGATGAATGATGTATGATCATATGTTGTTTGTTGATACCTGCTTAGTGATATGTGCATGTTATCATCGTGATATTGTAATGATAATGGAACAGTTTTAGTGCTCACACAGACAAAGAGAGAACCTCCACATGCACGTATCTGAGCATAGGCACATGTGCTTTTGGTATTTTGTAGGGGCTTCTATTTGTTTAATTAAAGTCCACAGAGTAAGTTCACCGATAGGTGTGGATGAATGTTATTATAACTGGATTGTGATGTGGGTCACTATCGTCACGGTCCAGCTGAAATATAGATGATATGTTCAAGGCCGACAAAGCTGATTCAACAATGTGTTGGTTACATCCAGTTCTAACTTGTACCACGATTCTGTTTTTGGTCACGTAATGATGGCTGTGTGATGCGTGCATGTTATTCTACTGATAGTGAGCTGTTTATTGAGTCGTTTAGTGCGCAGATGGACAGAGAGAGAGATGGAGAGAGAGAGGAAAAGAGTGAATGTGAGTGAGAGAGAAACAGAGAGAGGAAGAGAGAGAAGGAGAGTGAGAGAGAGGGAGAGAGAGAATTAGAGTGAGAGAAAGAGACAGAGAAATAAGGAGAGTGAGAGAAAAGGAGACGGAGAGAGAAGAGAACAAGCGAGAGAGAGAATGAGAGAGTGAGAGAGAGAAGGAGACAGAGAGACAGGGAGAGAGAGGGGGAGATAGAAAGAGGGAGAGAGAAGAGAGCAAGAGAGAGAAGGAGAGTGTAAGAGAGAGAAGGAGACTGAGAGAGACAGGGATATAGAGGGGGAGATAGAGAGAGGGAGAGGGAGAGGCGAGTGAGAGAGAGGGAGAGAATGACAGAGAGAAGGAGACTGAGAGTGAGAGCGAGAGAGATAGAGAAATGATTTTAAGAGAGAGAGGGAGAGTGCGAGAGAGAAGGGGAGGGAGAGGGAGAGAAGGAGAAATAAAGATGGAGAGAGAGGGATAAAAAATATATATATATATCTCCCTCTCTCTCCATCTCTAATTCTCCATCTCTCCATCTCTAATATATATTATATATACTAGAGAGAGAAGGAGAGGGAGAGAGAGAAGGAGAATTATAGATGGAGAGAGAGGGAGAGAAAGAGAGAGAGGGGAGAGAGACGGAGAGCTTGAGATGGTGTGAATATATTCCTTAATTTTATTGTAATTATCTGGAAGTGTACACGGTGAAATAAGAAACGAGTTATTTCTGAAACACGTTTGATTGTCTATGTAGGAGTATCGATGCGTTTTGAGAGATATATTCAGCGAAATATAACCTTGTATATTATGCATCAATATAACTTACCTATAGTGTAAATAACTATTCATGTTGTTATATTATTGATACAAACAATCATCGTTATATGCAGATTTAGGTTAGATTTCTATAGATATAATAGCGGACGTGCGGTGGTAACATGCCTCACTGCCCGTATGTGCGTATATGGACCAGCTCATGCCTCCTCCCACATGACGCGCGCGTTAAATATTGAGATTAGTGTAGTGTGTTCATTTTTAAAGTTATTTTGGCTGGTCACAAAGTTGTATCCAAATTAGTTTTAGATTTAGTAAGTTCTAGATCATAAAATACACATTATATTTCTCTACCCACTATTTGAATATGCTCATCCGTTATACGATTCCGAGTTGTTAGACACATTATTCCCATGTCTGTGGTTCTGATTTGGCGACGCAGATCCAGTTACGGACGAACTGGTGTGATCAGTGTCTTTGCCATGGGTTTGTTGACCTATGTGCTAGCCATGTGATGTTCATTGCAGTTGAGTTAGTTTTTCAATGAACTATCTGTTTACTCTATTTATTTTTGTTTCTTCTGGCAATAAATCGTATGTTATCTATCCATTTAATCTGCCCATGTCTATCACGTACAACACTCCATTGTTACGCAATTTAATAGTGGCATTATGTTGCTTATGAGATTTGGTCATTAAGAGCTGAAGATTCTACCAAGGGATGATATTAGTATATGCCCAATATCTACAAGTTAATATGTGGAAGCCGTAAATGGTTTAATCTTAGATCACAGAGGGAATTACGTCATGTGATATAAGTTAGTCACCCCAAAATTAACTCGAACAGACACGAATAACATATTATTGCAAAGAGATGTATAACTGGAAGTTTGATCCTGACTACATGATATTACTGAATTCGGAAAATATAACAGACTGAAAAAGAAATACATAATTTGTAGTAAATGAAATAAACTAAGTCATACCAACACTGAATGACGGTAAATGGCATGTTGTAGCTAAAGTTCCAGCAAAAAAACAT
The DNA here is from genome assembly GCA_034231615.1 of Meghimatium bilineatum. Lineage (NCBI taxonomy): Eukaryota > Metazoa > Mollusca > Gastropoda > Stylommatophora > Philomycidae > Meghimatium > Meghimatium bilineatum. Next base: position 57,580,231 of record CM067305.1, read on the forward strand.
GAAATACGACGGGAATTAATGTTGTAAATAATATAACATAATCTGCCAGAATATATGAATCATAAAACAATGGTCCGCTGAATGGACATATTCTCTAATCATACCAATTACCAAAACATACAATTTGAAAGTGAATAAGAATTAAAGAACCATTTTCCTTATAACGCCCCTGAGTAAAGTGATGCTGGAAATATTCCCGAACAGAATCAAATACAAGTGAAGAAATAATTGCAGAAGAGCACGATGGCTTCAGAGAAAACAGAAGCAAATTTGAACAAATATTTAATATTATAATATTACCTCATTAACATATTCATCACCAACGTGATCTAAACTACAATTAAATTTATTTATAAAGATCATCGGTCGTATTTGGCATGATTTTTACGACATATAAGCAGACAATGTGTGACAGCACAGTCATAGACATGATTGCATTACTTTAGAAAAGTGCACGTATCGACGTATTATCAAATAATACCATTGGAGATATCTTTAAAACAGATGAGGGTGTTAGGAAGAATGCATTATGTCTCCAGCAGTTTTCAATATATACCTAGATCACATCCTACATGAGACACTGTATTATTACAACACTTCTATGTCAAACAGAGATCGCCCTATTATCGTATAGCTAAGTTTTATAGTTAAGCATCTTCAGCCTAAGACATGTTTCCTGGTAAAATATAAATCTAAAGAAAACTCCCCACAACATTTTCCTGTATAGTTCTAGTCAACATCAACACACCGTTCAGTATTTTAATCCCACTTTTTAGATAGTCACTGAGAAGGACAATTCGCTGGTATGTGTTGCTACAATAACATACATTGCTGCTGAAAACTCAAACATGACGATTAACGCATTGGGTCTCTCCAGAAGTAAGCACGACTTGCTTGAGTTTCTACAAAGCAGATACCCGCTATTATTATATGTATTCTGATTTCATATCGTGTGATACACAATGAGTGGGGGCGCTCTCTCAATGTGTAGCGCGCAGAAATAATGTGCATGCAGAGGAAATGATGTACACTTAAAATAATGGCGCTCTGCACATTTCACGAGCTTGGGATAGCATGGCATGGAGAAACAACACACACCGTGTCACATTTCGATGATATCTTGAAGGCAATCGTGCAGAATATATGTGGACATATGGGTAACAACCATAGACATCACAGTTCACGATCTCTCGTTCGTATGCAAGAATACACAAGGCAACAAAATAAAACTTTTTTTAATCATCTGAAACCAAAATACACTTTTCTAAAGGATTTTTTGGCGCTGATTTCAGATCTGGTATCAGTTTTTTTCTATCACGTCAAGTTTTAAAGTTATGAGTGATGTTAGTTTTCACTGAACTTGGCTGTATTTTTTCGAGAATCGCAAACATCAATTAAGCAAATGATTCACATCTTCTAGTCTAAATCAAATATACTCACATCACAGCATAGATATGTAGAATGTTTCTTCAAAAATGCTTGGAATTTGATTTTCTGTTATATTCTTCGCCTGGATTATCACGGAATAGCATCCAGCAGAAGTCGGCCATCATACTCTCATTCCACAAACCTTGATAACGGCGCTCCATTAACTGAATGTCCTGGTGAAAACGTTCTCCTTGCTCTTCACTCACCATACCAAGATTTTCTGGGAAGAAATCTACATGGGAGTGCAAGAAGTGCACTTTTAATGATATGCGACAGCCAAGGTTCTGGTAAGAATCTATTAGACGCTGAACCCCTTCCCTGTACGTAGGGGACTTATGATTACCAAGAAAGTTTTCACAGACCCACTTGAATGCCTCCCAAGCTTCTAGCTCAGCTCCTGACAGAGACTGTTTGAAACCTTCATCTTGTAAAACAGATCTGATTTGTGGACCTATAAATATCCCTTCCTTCATTTTTGCAGCAGTGATGTTTGAGAATTTATTAACAAGGTACTGAAAACCTTCTGAGTTTGTCTTACCCATGGTCTTCACAAGGGTTTTCATCAGTCCTAGCTTAATATGGAGAGGTGGCAGAAATATTTTCTGTGGATCAACAAGGGGCATATTTTGGACACTGCTTGCTCCTGGCGTATAGATATGCCTGGGCTCCCAGACACGTTTGACATAATGTTCCGCTGTTGCTCGACTATCCCATAGGCATAGGAAACAGCAGTATTTAGTGAATCCTCCTTGCATGCCCATCAACATGCCAACGACCTTTAGATCACCACAGATGTTCCACTGGTGTGTTTTATAATGAATAACTTCAAGCAAACTGTTCATGTTGTAATAAGATTCTTTCAGATAAACAGAATGTGCAACTGGTATGCTTGGTTTTAAATTTCCATTGTGCAAAAGAACTGCCTTTAAGCTTCTTCGCGAGGAATCAATGAAGTTATCAAAATAAGTTATCAAGTACACAAATGCAAGGTTTTTGCAACCTTTAAAATAAAAGAAAGTACCAAACAACGAAATCTCATAATATACTTGTCGTAATTACTATAAGCAAACACCACACGTGTATAAATGGATTTACTATGCTATCGAATACACAAAAATGGTAGCATCGATACTAAATCACGTGACCCGAAACTGAACAAAATTGTAACAGCCAGTAATAAAGTATCGATACCAATCTAAATAAAACATTGTACTCGATTTGTGGTCATAACCACTGTTGAAAGATATTATAATTAGCTATTACAAAAAAATGTTACGTGGTAGAAAAAAACTAAAGACAGATTTGAAATCAGCTAACCAAATACTACAAAACCCATATAAAATTATCTGTGATGATTTTTGTGTGTTGCCTTGTGATATTTGTCAAAATAAAACTGTTAGCAATTTTCTGATTGCGAACCTTGTATAATCTGTTGCTGTGTCCATTTGTTCCTAGTTACGGATAAAGTTATTCCCACATAATATTGTTCCGTTTAATATGTACATTTGACTGAACCTAATTAACTGTTTAGCTCTTGTAGTCTTTGTTACACCTAATATTTTATGGTAGTGCGCCCTGATATAGCATATATATTACATATATCCCATGGTTTCAGTTGATAGATGTGTGACTTCGGATGAGTAGTGTTCATTTGTTCACTATTATTTTGATGTTATCAAAAAATCATTCTTCTTCCCGGTCTTCTCCGGGCCTTGTTTCTAATTATTCCTATTTATCTATTCAAATCCAACGAATTGTAAAAATCGATAATTGCTGTTTGTTGAATGTAGCTAAGCCAAATTTCTACGACTAATCTTATTATAACTCCAATGTATAGTCTTCACATCTTATCCAGAATTCGTTGTTATTTACGGAAAGCACTTTATATGCAATTTTCTAAACCTAATAAAGTTTGAAGATTTTATTTTCATTTGCCCCAACTCACTTAATTGTAACTCAAAAACACAGTATATTATATTTAATTGCGGTGTTACTTTGGTAATCTTAGAAATATATATCCATGAACCAGTACAACTGTTTCGATGTGGATAGTGTTTACTCTGTGATTTCTTTACCAGCAACAGTAACTGATTTTAAGTGCATTTCAGCAAATGAAATATGCTCTTTTCAGGCATTATTTTTTAAAAACGTCTTCCTTAGGTTTGTATCTTCACAATCACAACAGTGTGATAGGTATGCGATAACATGCGATACACCTATGACTAATCTATAAATTAGCTATTATTTTATGATATAGCAATGATATCAATGAATAATTAACAACGACAACACATTTTGAACTTACGGTAATCTTAATTTTCTTAACAAAATGGGTCGATTTTGGGACGCATTAAAAGCAGAAACAGTTCCATTTCGTTGCAGTATAACTCAGCACTGACGATTTTATCGCGGTTATTATCGCTCTTTTAATTGGCCCGAATATTAATTGTATCCCTTGTATTTTCATGTTGATATTTCTCTATTTCACAGTATTTTCCATTTAAACCATTCCTCCTTGCATGTATTGCAATTATGTTAAATTTATGTGATTAACCGCTTATATTCTGAAATGTTATTCTTTAACTTTCTTCGTTGTTCCATCAACTTTAAAATAACTTCTGGTATCTAATGTTTCGGGGTGCAAAGGGAACGCACTTCTCTAGGCAGACCCAGGGTTAGCAGATATCCAAGATCCCAAATATAGCTCCACGCGGTGCACCCTGGAAACGGAATTACAGCAGCTCGAGTTGATTCTGGCCAAATCATTTGGGGATCGTGTCCGAGAATGTGGAGGTAGCAGATGAAAGAGATTTGACTGCACAAGAGACAGACAATATCTCCCACACCACCAGCATCACCACATATAGCGACACTGTCGAAATACAGTCAAGCTAGTCAGTCCAGTACGAACATTGGAGGGGCGGCCAATGTAAAATGCACGTAAAGGTAGATGCATGGCGAGAGACAAATAGATTTCATACCGAGTACAATGAAACAATGAAAGGGCAGAACAGCGCTAGAGGGCAGCGCGAACTGCAAATAGAAAGTGAAAAGTCTCTAGGGAATGGGAACTACAAGCTCCGTCAGCTCGAGACGAGAATCTAGTTACCTGAGTTCCTTACAGGCAGAAGCCAGACCCATTCATTGGCGTTTGGTAAAGCAAGAAGACCTAATCCAACTCTAATGTCGAGCATTCCTAAACCGGAAATATGCTCGCGAAGAGAAAGGGTTCTGTACCCGATGGGCTTAGGCAAGAAAGGGACAACGATGATAGTCCTGGTCCAACTCTACTGTCAAGGTTTCCTAAAACCGGAAGTACACTTGCAGAGAGAAATGTTTTCGTACCCGAAGGGCTCAAGCACAAAAAGGACAACGATTTAGCCCTGGCCATACTCTACTGTCAGGTTTTCCTACACCGGAAATTCACTTGAAGAGAGAAAGGGTTCAGTACCTGATGGGCTCAGGCGCTATTGGGACAAGGACGATCAGCTCGAGAACGCCTTGCTCTCAAACGCGTGGTGTGAGACTCGAACTTGGACAATGGGTACACGATGTCGGTGAATGACACCTCGGCTAAGAGGGCGAAAGAGCCAGGGCCCAACTCCTCTGTTGAGTTCTTCACCTTAAGGAACCAGGCTCACGGATGAAAAACGGTTCAGTACCCAATGGGCACAGGCACATCACGTCAAATTACACGAAGCAAGTTCATAGACAGTGGAACACCTCGTACGAGTCAGACGAGAGCAAAAATCGTCTGGGCGAAGAGTCGCCACTACGCGTGCCTGGAGACAGATATAGAGGCTGTCACAGGCTAATGGTAGCCAACCCGAATTGACAAAGGCATGCTGAAATCGGATGTGCTAGGCCTACAAGGCGCATACCGGTGGCACAACGTAATCACGCTCCCGGTGGAAATCGCACCGATATCCGTGATGGTTACAATGGAGCGAACGCAAAACAAACAAACACATCTAATGTTTCTTTGCTAGATGATTTTTGGGTTATAGGATATCTGCAGAAATGTTCTTGATAGATTATTATAACGTTATCCACTGTTCATTGTTTGGTTTGTATTTTCTCTCTGGCGTTGTACCCGTTTTATATTGCTACATAGTATTGTGCTTGTAAATCTTTATTCTGTGTTAATATATTTACATATGGGAGATGTAAATGCAATGCCTAACACTTTCATGACTACATCTTGTTTAAGCTTATCTGACATTCATCAATTATTATATTCAGCCTTTTGCAACAATCATGGAACGTTAGTGATCTTTGGACACTTGTGACACTACCGCTTTAAAAGTTAATCGTTTGTCTGTTCTGGTGATTTGCTCTTTTAACCTGATGTACATACCGATCATTATCGTGCATAGTCCATGTCATCTGGAGTGTATGGGTTATGTTATACTTATACATGTTTATTGATGACATTATTCCGTACAGACTTTTTAAAAAAACCGCTAATTCATCATGTGTTGTATTATATTGTCTGCAGAATGTCGACCAGGGACATATGGAGCAGAATGCAACTTCACTTGTTCCGAGGGTTGTACTAACACAAGCGTATGCAATAATGTAACCGGTAGTTGTGACTGTAAGACAGATTACACTGGATCAACATGTGCAGGTTTGTTTTTATTAATGCATTATTATATTAGTATTGTCTAAGATCTTCGTAAAGTGTGTATATGGTCAATAATAGTTTTCATGAATTATGGTCACTATATATTTAAATATAACGAAATATATTGCGTTGACAGTAGCTAGTATTGTATGGATGGATCAATGACGCCACAATATATATATATATTAACGATACAGAATCGATTTGTCGTTAATTGGGTACAAAGAATAAAAATCTCAGGAACGATATAATTACGTTTAGGCGTTAATAGGTGTTAATTAACAAAAAAGGAACGCCAAAAAAGAATCGATTTTTAATTAATATGCCCCAAATACGATAACACATATCCGACAACACATACGCCCAGCGCGATCCCTCGATTGACATCCCCACTGGTCAATACTACGTTTCTATACACACGATCCACCAACGTCAAATCACAGTTGTGGTTTTCCCTCTTTCGTTCATATTAATGCCAACTCGCCTTTTTGGCTTTCCAATCTGGGCGATACTAGCGCCAAATCGCCTTTTACCGTTACTTTTTGTTATTTCTGCAGTATTACTGCCAGATCGGCGTTTTCGCCTTCCAAATTGTATCTATTATGGCGTCAGGGCTTCAGTCGTACTTAACTAACGACCTGTTGACAATATCAATCTGTGGTTTATACAAAATCGGTGTGCACAATATTAGGGGTAACATAGACAGACATAAACTTATATATATATATATATATATATATATATATATA
>CM067305.1:57587134-57616799 GCA_034231615.1 Meghimatium bilineatum
CATAAAAATATTGACAACTGAGATGACTTGTATCTATTTCTGTCACTTAAAAACAAGTGTCAAGTGAAAATACGATATTTTCACTAAAATAATTAAATACGTATTTTCTTTCACGCATTCATGGAAAGGAATGATCAGTGAATTTCAAAAATGTTTTACCTAGTGGTGTCCTTTTGGGAACAAGTTTTCACATGACCACTTGGGAGTATTATAAATATTCTTGTTGACGTTTAGCATAAAGTATGCTGTATGTCTCAATATATATATATATATATATATATATATATATATATATATATATATATATATATATATATATATATATATATATATATATATATATATTGTATATTTTTGTTTAAAATTTATGTTTGTACACACATACACAGACACCCACATACAAATGCACACACGCACGCAACACACACGCACAAACTCACGCACGTACAAACGCACGCACGCACACACACACACACACACACACAAGCACATACGCACAAACGCACGCACTAAATAACTCATGCACGCACGTACACGCAAATATATATGATAAGAAGCGATGTGGTGTACAGTTATGATTAGTTTGTAGTTACAGTTGTTAAGAGACGATAGTGTATAGTTATTAAGTTGCGATTACAGAAGTCACAATACGATGCCTTATTCTATTATCATGAAATTGTGATTCTGTTTAGACACGATAGTATATATAGTTACACTTACGTTGTCCTTCTATTTATTAAATAATATGATACAATTGTGAATTCCTCAATCTCGATCAGTAGAAGATAATAGAGCGAGTTACCACATTGCTTTTCTTTTAAGCAGAAACGGGTATAGCAATAGAGAAATCAAATAGAGGTTGGATACTGCATCACATAAACCGACAATCGTTCACTGGACAATGTTTTCATATAAAGAAATTACAATCAAGCTAACAAAACGAGTTATACAATGCTACATATATTCTATTTTAATATATGCCTCCGAAACATGGACAATAACCAAACAATTAAAAGACAAATTTGATGCCTTTAAGATGTGGGTATATAGAAAATATAGAGAACACCATGGAAAGAGAAGATAATTAACGGATATGTTCTAAGAAAACTTAATATGAAGAAAAAAAATATTCAGGGAAATAAATATCACACACATCAAATATAATGAAAACAGTAAAAGACATTCCACCTTGTTGCAACCTTAATTTTTGATACAGTCAATGGGAGGCGAACGAGAAGTAGACATAAATACAAGTAAAAGAGTAACATCACAAGATTGACATGTTACAGTCTAGTCGAGTGGTGCACCATAAAACAAGAGACAAGAGAAGCGTGATGTCTGTTGCAAGTTAGTAATCTTTGCGGAAACGGCACATGATGATGATGATATACAGAGACAGGTAATTATAAAGACGCAATGTAAGAAAATTACACAAGAGAAATTCTCAATTTTTACGACATAGTAACATACGTTTAGTTGACGTGTATAATAAATGTGGATGCAAATGATAAATGGCCTAGAGTTGTAGTCTCTCGGTCGTCGGTTCGATTGCCGGTAAGGACTGATTGTTATTTTTATGTTTGAGTGCAAGCCGTTGGACATACATCGGCCACATACTTAGAATAAAGGTAAACAGAATTCCACAACAAATCTTCATGTGAACACCAGACGAGAAAAAAAAAAACAATAGGGAAGACCAAAAACAACGATCAGAATAACATTTATGAATACTTTTAAATTAACAGGCATAAATGCACAATACCTGCTGGCAACTGACCGACAGGCATGGAGAACTAGGACATCCACCAATGTGCCGAACTTGGCAAAAGAGGAACTGACTGACTGACTCTAAATTAAAACCCACACTGAACACGCTGTGACGACAGCTAGGGCATGTCTTTGTGACATAACTCTCGATAATCATTACTGTAACTTTATAATAGGTTTAACTTTTAAAATATATATTCTGATCTGTCAAAGGTAGGACCTTGTGGTACGTATATCTTAACATCATGTCTAATTCATGACAAATCACATTCAAGTTATAATCAATGTAAAGTAAGCCAAATTCCGTAGTCTTCGGAACAATACATTCCATTATGTACGAAATAGCAGGCAGTGGCCCGTCACATTGTTACATGCACCATTGGCACATGTTTCAGAACATTTGTTCTCACACATCAGTCCATAATATTTATCAGGTCAGTCTATGATAATGATACACATGTTTGAACAATGTCAACATTAGAAATTATATTACAATGTGAAAGTACGATATGTATTTTCGTTCGTTGTTATGTAGTGCCTTTGTTTCATTGTATGCAAATTATAAAACATCAATTATAATTTTCCGTGAAAAGGTTTGACTCTAGTTAGCTGAAACTGTTGTGCAATACGTAAGTCATTATATTACATTTTGATCATTTATATTTTGTATTTATATTTAGTTGCGTCCGGATCTGTGGCGAAGTGGTACAGCGTGTGTATGTGACAGCCATGGTGCCGAGTTCGATCTCTGCCATAGGCAATTGTGCTGTCGAACCGTTCAGAAAACAATGAAAAAATTCAGAACGTATCCATATTGCCTAGAAAATCATTACATCAATAACATGTTCACTTTATGAAGTAGTCTTGAATAGGATACGCTACCACTTTTAGCTACAGTTTTAATAATACAACATATTAGATGTTTTCTTATAGGTCTCACGTTACAAATATGATTCAAGTTTTACTGCAACAGCTCAGTCACAAAGTTATAGCTGGACACAAACAATAGTTTCAGAGATCCATTAACACTATTAATCTAGTAGCAAGTCTTCTGTCAGACTCAAGAGGAAACATCTGATTGGTTTGATGTCTTAATAATGATGGACGCTATTCAATAACCTAAAAGGAAAAAATAAACCGACACACCAAAAACAAGTGCGACTGCTCCAGGTATTAGAAGTCACAGAGAAAGCAAATAGTGTCTACAAATACTTTTCTTGCATACACATCTCAGTAAAGAACAACACAACTATAACAAAAATCCCCAGTACAGCTAGCAAAAGAACTAAACAAAAAATATAACCTTCCCGAAGATCGAGGGACATCAGAAAGATTATCAAATAGCCCACCTATGCACCCCAAACAAACTCTAGATCAAATGATAAGTTAGTAGCCAAGGCAACAAACTAAAACACCCGTAATTGCATTGCACTAGAGACAATCGATTCCTACCCCAAAGACTGGGTCCAAGCTTACACAGACGGGTCAGCCTTGAAAGACACCATAAATGCTGGATAATGTTATCTCATAGTTCCCGAGGGCTAAACATCAATAGAGTTATCTGACCCTAGTGGTGAGACCTGCAGCAACTATGATGCAGATGAGAAAGCATTATCAGAAACACTCTCATACATCACAACCAAATATAAAAACGATGAACAACACTTAGTAATATTAACAGACTCCCTGTCTCCACTACAAGTCCGTGAAAAATACAATAAAACAGCAGATACAACTATAAGAAAACATACTTCAAGCAGCGAACATGCATAATATAGCATTAATGCTACACTACAGTGAATACTATGCCACACAGGTATCAGCGGGAATGAAGTGCTGGTAAAATAGGGAGCAAGATGCCCCAACCAGGAATCCCCACCAACCTTAGAACAACTCAACACAGTACCAGAAAAAGCTGTAAACAACGATGGAAGGACCACTGGGTCACTGACTCAAAGGACAGAGTTCTATATGCAGACATGTCACAACCACATCCAAATGACAACATAAATAGTCTACGCCGCAAAAATTAAACCACACTATTTTTCTGCGAACAATGCATGCTTAACTTAACCATTGTATACAAAAACAATTTCCGCAGACGATACACCATACTACAACCACATCAACAGACAATATCAGGAAACAGTAAAACACCACATTATTAAATACCCTGCACTATACGATATGTGAACAAAATGTTACCACAAACCTTCCCATAACCAACTCCATTTTATACAAAAATATCACATCTGAATAAAGCATGCATTTACCACCACCAGAAACAGGGAAGAAATAGTGAAAGTTGTCAATCCCGCGGATCCCATAAATTTGTAAGTATTTACATGCTTGGATTCGCTTTGACTAATTTTGGCATTCGAGTACATGTATGTAAACGCTGGTCAACGAAAAGTGCTGCAACAATCAAATACGTAACGCACGAAGTTCTAAATAATTATGTGCATATCACTTCTACTATACGTGTTGACGGTTATACAAAAAAACCATCACACATGAAACATATATGGCAAGGGCAAACATACAAAAATGTTATACTATAATAAACTGTCTGTTTCTAACAGCAGCATATACTCGTGGGACTTGGTTAATTCACACATTAACGAAACAACACAGAAGTCCCTAAAGACCTAAACGTAGAGGAAGAATGGATCCTAAAAACTATCAACAACTCTATCTAACATATATAACAAGAGATAATTGTTTATAAATATTAATCATAGTTGGAAATGTTTCAAGAAAGAGAAAAAGAAGCAGCTCAAAGCTACTAGAGCGCATTATATCGAAGGCATGACTCGAAGAGAAAGGGTAACTTTCACTGAACCGAGAAACTCACAGAATGGCGGTGATGACAACGTTCTGTATCGGACATGCCACATATATACGTATAGTAAGTAGCTGTCTGAACGTCAGTTCTCATAGCATAAGTTAAAATAGTGAAACATCCAAACGAAAATGCATTAAGAGAAGCCGTAACACAACATTGAAGCTTCCTCCAGCTCACATACTCTGAGTAGGATATCTTCTGTTTCTGCCATACATTACCTTCCTTTCTGGATACACTATCCCTTTGTGTTGTCTAGAGATTGGTGTAATAGTTGATGATTATTATCGGTGACCTTAAAGTAATCAGTAAACTACTTTTTTGTGTTGCTTTGATGCTTGGTATGTCTAGGAGAAACATCGTGACCGCGACAGGTGTATCTCTTGTACTTTCTATGATAGCTCTCGTGGCCTCGTTTTGAAATATCGCCACTCTATCCTCTTGTGTTTGCGACTGTGATAATTAATATAAAGCATAGTCCAACACAGATACTAACACTGCGTGCATCATCTGAGAAAAAAGTTTCGTTGCGAAATCTCTGTAAATGGCATGATGTTTAATTCACTGACAACCTTATTAGCTTTCTGAATGGCATTGTCCACAAGTTTCACTAAAGATAGACTCGTGTGAAAAGTGATGTGTGGATATTCTACAGTTTTCTCCCTGTCAATGTTGATGACCATGCAGGTGGCTACTGGTACTACGCATGTGACTAATTTGTTGTTCAGCGAGAACCAGACGATCTATGGAAACACATCTAGCTCTCGATTACGTCATTTATGGTTTTCAATGGTAATAATATCATTAATAAATATTAAAATGGTATTAGGTTCAGATAAGATGAAATGCAAAAAAAAAAGGAAAATGATTAATTGTGGTATCCTTTTCTCTACAATGCGATTTTTGGAGAGGAACGCATATATTTATTGTAGAATCTGAATTATAAAAAAAAAACAACTAAAGTTATTTAAGTAAGTAATGTGTCATTGTAGAAAACTAACTATGGTGAAATTAACAAAGACAAACATAACTTGTAAAAATTCAAACACAAGTTTATTTACACGCTTTTTTAAGAAGAAAAAATAATGAATTGGCAAATTTAAATGTATGCTTAATATCATACAACTCACGTTTAAAGTTTAAAATATCAATCACACATAAAGATAAATTTAAAAAAAAACATTTCTTTTTAGAGAAATAGTGGTTAAAATTGTGAAATAAATTGGCCAAGAGATATTTCGACGCAATGGCGTGTTGTAAAAAAATTGAACAATATGTAATATGGGGCTAACATCCTGTTTATATTCACTATTTTCTTCACCGTCAAGTTGTACTACACATACAGTTTGGCAAGTGTGTTTATGTTCTGCAAATAGTTTGGCTGTGGTTTCTTACAATTTACTGTGTAATGTATTTAATCAATTTTGCTGTATTATTTCTGCTAGTGCTATGTTCTCATGGTGCATATTAAATATTACTGTGCGGTCAATGTATACTTTCGGAACAATAGTCATGTATACTTGCACCTTTTGTCAGTGCTGCGCATTTTTATTAATAGACAACAGTCTCTAAAATATATGCAGCTGTACTGTATTTAGAATATACCCCACATAGTACGTATGTATTGGAACTTTCCCAGAATGCGTGTGTACTAGCACTCACAAGGATCATAGTTTGTAAATAAGTGTCTTGTCGTTATTTGTTAAAGAGCAAAGTCTAAGGGGGGCTAGCAAAGGTAGACAGAGATACAAGTGGGAGAGTAATATAACAAGATGGACAAGTTACAGTATAGCAGAGTGTATCACCAAAACAAGAGACATGGGATGCTGGAGAAATGTTGCAGCGAACCTTCGTTGCTGAGACGGCACTTGATGATGATTTACGATAACGTAATTGTTGAATAGTTTATGATATTCTACCGATTAATTTATTTTAATAAAATTAATGCCGTATCGATACCTATGACTAATACAGAAGAAACGCAGCTTCTGTCTCCCTTCAGATGCATATGTTTAGAATTTAGGAAGAGGTGGTTGGACCCATGAAAACCCTCTCCCAGCTTAATTATTGGGCCATCTTTTTTTCCGATACACATTCGTGGCATTGAATTGTGACATAATTTGGTATCCGCAAACACTAACCATTGTGTTTTCTCTGTTGAAGTGGTCTGCTAATGACGTTAACTCCATTGACAGCAAGATACTATTGCGTCCAAAAACACACTGGGAATGAACGCGTGCATAATATCTAAATATGTTGATATTTCGTAAACAGGTGAGCATGTGAGAGTAATCAAATACAAGGTATCACATTGATGCATATGCATGATTGCAGTTGATACAGGTCTATGCTTTAGTTTTGCATATTATTCTCAGATGGTAATTACAAGTAATATGTCATATCCACATCCAGAAATGTCACATAATTTATCTTAATCGAATTTAATATATCTGGAACTTTTGTTTATTCTCATTCATTTCATAATACATGGCACGACCAGTCATGTATGTGGCCAAAGTGTTCAACTAATGTATTTCATAATTTTGTTCGTAATGGTTTGTTTTTTTACCTTGTGCTAGCTAACTGTTTCGTATACTTGTAACGTAGACCGAGACTATTGGATCGGTATTGGTATTAATTTTTGAGATCATTATCATATATCATACTTTAAAAGTGATTGTCGTGTTTTATCACCAGATTTACATTGGTGACTTTGAATATGATGTGTGCCGATAGTCAATGAAAGATCACAGGAGAAGACAATACGTCACTTTTAACTGATAGTTTGAAGAGACAAGTGTCTCATTTCGTTCCTAAAATATGCATAACTCCTCTCCCGACACTCACACAATTTGATTGAGTGTAGTATGCTAATACACGTGAGATCTTAGTTGGACTTCCCGGTAAATGGGCACCGTAGCATATTCATGATGCTACCTGTATATGATATGATATCATCAATCATACCATACACGATATATCAATAAGACATTACATTCTCGTTAAGCTACACCATGACATTATTATGAGATTCATCACTTCTATAAATAGGTATACGTGTTACATTTGATATATATCTACCATAAAAATGCATACTTGAGTCCGAACAGAATCTGTCGGAATACAGAATAAATCCCCCTGATGTGATGATTCCTGGTCATTTATCAAACAAAAGGAATCCATCAATGACATGGTTCAATCTTAACAATAAAATTGTGACGTCTGCGAAATCTACAGTGAAGATGAGATAACACAATGTCATCATTGCAATGTAATGTCACCAATGCAATGTCACTACACAATGTCAATACACAATACACAATGCCGATATACAATACCGATACACAATGTCAATACACAATGGCAATACACAATGTGAATACACAATGTCAATACACATTGCCAAGATAAAATATCAATACACAATGCCAATACACAATGGCAATACGCAATGACAATATACAATGCCAATACACAATGACAATACACAATGACAATGCACAATGCCAATACGCAATGCCAATACACAATGCCAATACCCAATGTCAATACACAATGCACATACACATGCCAATACACAATGGAAATACACAATGCCAATACACAATGTCAATACACACTGCCAGTAAACAATGTCAATAAACAATGTCAATAAACAATACCAATACGCAATACCAATACACAATGTAAATACCCAATGACAATACACAATGTCAATACACGGGCAAATGTGATGATAGCTTGTTCTTACGACAGCACAGCGTTCATGTTATAGCCCTTGCTTTCATTTGGCATTTATCTATGAGAGTGATTGCATCTGTTGATACAACACAATCACATCTCGAAATCAAATATGAAAATAGTACTTACGAAGAACACAGCGACATATTTTGTAGTTTTACTGAACACAGATTAACAGACTATCAAAGTCGGACTATCGGGTGCTTAAGTGAAAACAAACTACAATACACATGATATAATCCATGTTTCGAAAACAAATTCTTTATCAAGATAGCACGCACATGCACATAATTAAACAGCGAGTTGGAAAGACACAACTGACTCTCAATGACCCCAGGAATCTGGAGATGACCAGAAGGTTTGGAACTACGTCAGAGGTAGCAGAAACTGCACGTATACAGAAACTTTAAAACAGGTGAGAACAACACATACAGAGAAATGACGAAATTGACGGAACATAATGAATAAAACGAGTAACACATCAACCAAAAAAGTAGACAAACGAATGAGCTGATATAAAAGTTGCAGTGTCGAGTTGCAGTACCCGACACTGGAAATGGGTGGCTGGGGTAACACATGGCAAATTTCAAATTTAACAGAAAAAGGTATTTGTGTTACCAAAATACGTAGATGAAGCAACCTAACAAGGTGTTTTGATTTGGAATTGAGACATAAATGCTTGACAACCTAAATGTAAACAAAAATTTAAAAAAAATACAAATTAACCACTGTTCAAAACGTAAAAGAACTAATGGTCAAGTGAGTATTTAGTTAAAGATATGCCGCAGCGAATGCATTGGTGAAGGGGAAAAGACATGTTAATTTGACAAAGCCCTTTTGGTTGAAACTACGCTTATGATGTGTCTACAGTTATGTGTATGTTTGACTCCTGTGGACTGTTATTTCTTTTTATTTCACGTCAACACCACATAGTTCGACAATGGTAGTCTTTTAATGGCTTCTAGTAAAACTACAAAAGGTGTGTTCTACGTGGATATTACTTTCATAGTTTTACGTAAGTATTACTCCCATAAATAAGTGTGTAGAACTATGACAAAAATGACACTTATAAATAAACAATTTTAAATACAATATAGCATTTAAACATGATGAAATCGTTGCGTGAAGTTAATGAGAATTCAAAACCAAACCATCATAAACGATGAGGAATAATCGATGCTAAAAGCATAAGGCAAGTAAAATTGAAAAACAATGCATTTGCTTAAATACAATATTTTGCACAATAAGTAAAATCATCGTCAAATGAAATGAATGTCATTATTTATGTGGGTAAATATAATCAATAACACAATTATTGAATGATATTCTCATAATGTGGTATGTGTGCGTTAATCTACAACAATATGATTTTTAACATGTCTTATATGAGTTCATGAAAAAACAGGAGAGAGTACATAACTGCATGTCATATCAGATGTCCAGGTCATAGTTCAAACACCTATATAAATTGTTAGTGGTTTCCCCTTACGAATTATGGACATGACATTAGTTAAAACATTAGTATTTGGATATCACTCACAATTTGATAAGTTAAATATCCCCAAATATCCCCAGCACCACCTCACATAATAGTTTTCCGTAAAATTATGAAAATATAAGACAAATTACGTAAATATCCAAGTAAACAAGAAATGAATTGCTTTTACAAAACAAAAAGTGTAATCAACCTTACGGAAGCCATGGCTTCGGCTACATACGTATGCCATTCAGATTCTGCTAGAGAAGTTGCGAGTTTAATCTTGGTCGTGACGTTTAATTACAAATGCAGATTTTACAAAGAGTACTGAAAGTGATCTCTTGAAGCTACGAATTTTCGTGCTAGCAGTAGTACTCTTTGATCATGATATATAAGATGAGCTCCTGACACAACCGTCGGGCATCAGCAACGGTGTGTACTATAGTTAAAACATCACTGACTCACTTCAGTGCAGGAACACATTCTTCGAAGAGTATTACACAACGGACATCAGACAGAACCAGCTAAATCAGGGACGGTTCAAAAGCTGTACAATCATCAGCCACGATGCTATTCAAAAATACGTTCCCGAAGCAAGTCAATAACACATCAATATCTCACAGACTCCTTCCACAAATGTTTAGAGTGTAGAAACAATGTATTAGTCACGTGCAGGCGCATCACAATAGATCTCTCGAGGTCGTCGTTAGCAAAGAATAATATAATATATTCGAATGTGATGTGCTCCTTCGTTAAGAGGGAGATATTAGATATGGAGAAAATAAACCCGGAATACACGTATGCTAATTTTGGATACCTTTTCTTCCCTATATTTAACAAAAATATGGCTATCGTTACATGAGCGGCATATGTCACCAAATGGCGTGATAACAGTTCACCTTTTAAATGAATTATAATTGTATGCGCAGAGCTATGTAATCTGTGTTATAATCTGCGCATCTTCCGTGTCGTCACATAAATATCACGTGACAAATAGACCTAGGGAAATAGTCGATGGAAAACAAAATTGGCTATTGCAATGGTAGATGCCTGTTTACTGAGCTTGCACCTACAGAAACAGATGATGTCCGTATTATTTATAGATTGGATGAATGTTACAACATGAACAATCCTGCTCCCAAGCACTAAACTTCCTACTTTAAAATACTAGAACTGTAACAACAATCATAACACCGCCCCCAAAACCGCTTCCCACACAAAACTAAAATAGGCGGTCTGCCCTAGAGGCTATATTTGTTAACTTTGTGCCAACACATGGACCTAATAAATTTAGAGTTTATTCAAGCACTAGTTATTTACCCCTATAGTGTGCCGTACAATGAAGCCGCTTTAATATCCTACGAGCTCATGCTTTGTTACGCTACAACTTGGTCACATTTTCCAGAAATGAACCTGTGTATCATTAATTTCTGGGTATCATAATATGATCATTTAAAGAGGCATACTTTATAACAATATATGGGGTGCAAAGGGAACGCATTGCTCTAGGCGGACCCAGGGTTAGCAGATAACCAAGATCCCAAATGTACCTCCACGCGGTGCACCCTGGAAACAGAAATACAGCAGCTCGTGCTGATTCTGGCCAAATCATTTGGGGATCGTGTCCGAGAATGTGGAGGTAGCAGATGGAAAGAGATTTGACTGCACAAGAGACAGACAATATCTCCGACATCACAAGCATCACCACATATAGCGACACTGTCGACATACAGTGAAGCTAGTCTGTCCAGTCCGAACATTGGAGGGGCGGCCAATGTAAAATGCACGTAAAGGTAAATGCATGGCGAGAGACAAATATGTTTCATACAGAGTACAATGAAACAATGAAAGGGCAGAACAGCGCTAGAGGGCAGCGCGAACTGCAAATAGAAAGTGAAAAGTCCCTAGGAAAGGGAACTACAAGCTCCGTCAGCTCGAGACGGGCTTCTAGTTACCAGAGTTCCTTACAGGCAGAGACCCAGACCCATCCATCGCCGTTTGGTAAAGCAAAAGACCTAACCTAACTCTAATGTCGAGCCTTCCTAAACCGGAAATATGCTTGCAAAGAGAAGGGTTCTGTACCCGATGGGTGTAGGCAAGAAAGGGACAACGATGGCAGTCCTGGCCCAACTCTACTGTCAAGGTTTCCTATACCGGAAGTACACTTGCAGAGAGAAAGGGTTCCGTACTCGATTCGCTCAGGCACAAAAGGGACAACGATTTAGCCCTGGCCCAACTCTACTGTCAAGGTTTCCTATACCGGAAGTACACTTTAAGAGAGAAAGGGTTCAGTACCTGATGGGCTAAGGCGCTTTTGGGACAAGGACGCTCAGCTCGAGAACGCCTTGCTCCCAAACGCGTGGTGTGAGACTCGAACTTGGACAAGGGGTACACGATGTCGGTGAATGACACCTCGGCTACGAGGGCGAAAGAGCCAGAGTCCAACTCCTCTGTTGAGTTCTTCCCCTTAAGGAACCAGGCTCACGGATGAGAAACGGTTCGGTACCCAATGGGCACAGGCACAGCACGTCCAATTACACGAGGCAAGTTCATAGACAGTGGAACACCTCGTTCGAGTTAGACGAGAGCAAAACATCGTCTGGGCGAAGTCTCCACTACGCGTGCCTGGAGACAGATATAGAGGCTGTCACAGGCTAAGGGTAGCCCACCCGAATTGTCAAGGCATGCCGAAATCGGATGTGCTAGGCCTACAAGGCGCATAACGGTGGCACAACGTAATCACGCTCCCGGCGGAAATCGCACGGATATCCGTGATGGTTACAATGGAGCGAACGAAAAACAAACAAAACATAACAATATATCGCAATTGACATATAACAATGATTACTTCTCCATGCCGTCAACATTGATAATGTAATTTTGCAAACCTCTATATTGTAAGATACATAAAAATATATATTTTATGCTAGTTAAACAATACATTAAATTGGTATAATAATGAGTGGCGTAGACGAAACTGTTAATCCATATCTCTATTTCTCTTCTATTATTAATGTATTCACTTGGTGACTTTCTCTCATGTCATATTGACAACCCACCTAGCATGGTCTCTCTTTGTCTTACTTGTATCCTCATGTTTTATCTTCACTATTTATGTATTGCACTTTCCAATATATGTCCTAAAATCTTGACTGTCTGCATGCTATTTTTGCTATAGTGCATGTGCTGGTCCATCTCTGAGGAATTCTACATTAGTGTTATTAGTATTGTTATGTTATGTTATGTTCCTCCAGGGCCATAGGCGGCGCATAGGGCAGAGACCATAGCTTTCCATTTCTGTCTTTGTGTTGCCAGGTCTTTCAATTGTTGCGTGATGTTTAGGTTCATTGACATGCCTTCTCTATTAATGGTTCTTCGTAGAGTTTCTCTAGGTCTCCCTCTTCTTCTTACTCCAGGTGGCACCCAATATAGTGATTGCTGGGGAATTCTTAGGCTGTTCATTATGAGAACATGGCCGATTATTAGTATTACATTAATTCAAATAATCGTGCATTCGATTCATGACTCCCCTGGCTTTTTTTAAACAATCTATTTTCTTAGAAAAACCACTTTCTTTCTGACAGTTTTGTTAAACTATTTGTGTTTTTTTTAAATTATGATTTCAAAATGCATATAATAAATATAGAATACATACATGATATGTTATGCATTATGCGTAACTAGGGGTGTCTGTCTAACAGTGTGTTACCGATGCCTCCACTTAGGTCATGGGCACAGCACTTAACTTGAACAGTAATGACGATCTAAATCCTGCTATGACATTCGCAGAAATTTTAACCGACACAATGTATATATATATATATATAAATTGATGTATTCCTTCGAGAACGTTGTCTTCTTCGTGGATACTGAACACTTTGTTGTCGCGGGCAAACAGGTCTTCATTGGTCAGACAACTGTGCATACATTCTTCGCTGTCGCTGGTCCATCGCCGTCTTGCAATTCCCCTTTTTTCTCTCAACTGGTAATCTGTCAGTATCATCATTTCGTTTTCAATATCATTCCGCTTTAAGCGATCTAATCTAAATGATACAGCTTCCTTCTCGTAGGTGCATTTAGAAGCAACACTTCATATATATATATATATATATATATATATATATATATATATATATATATATATATAGTTGCGATTGTTATAGGTACGGTGAGTGACAGAGCTGAGGATAGATCTTCATTACTATACACATTCAGTTAATTCCCACTGACATCATTGCCACTGTCGATGACCACATGGTAGACAGACACTCCCTAGTTACGTTGCTTCACATAACATATTTATTATAAATTTGTTACATATTTCATTATATACTATTTTAAAACAAAATGTAAAAAAATTATTTTTAAATAATGGCAGGGGAACCCAGATCATCAAATCATGGACCAAGTCGGACCATGCATCAAATTTGACTTAATATACCACTATTCTTGTCTTGGTCTGAAAGGGAAAGAAAAGATTGTCATTAGTCTTCAGAAAAATAAAATGTATTGTTTTATACTTTAAAATAAGAACAAATCGTTTCAAATTCAAGTTAGAGATGAAACACTGAGCACAAAAACAATGATGACATATCTGAAACTTAAGTTAGCAAGTGAAAAGCCTAAAAATGCGAGCACTTGTTCAGTAAATGGCATTAGGGAAAGTTTAAATCTTAGTCAGTTCTCTGCACAAGACCATTTTGCCATTGGAAATGTTGAAGAGCTATTAGCTATTAGTTAATTATGTCAATATAAATGCAGACATATTAAGTCCGATCCAAATATTTATAAAAATCCTCGTATAAAATAACTTCGCGCAAGCCAAGTCAGACAATTTAGAAACGGTTCTTCCAGTATAATTTAGTAATATATTCAAAAAGAAAGGTAGTATACAGAATTGTGTTTTTTAATAAAATCTATTTCCATAGACTAGACTAGACAATGTTACAACACTTCCAAATCTAAAATGTATTTTATGAATTGCTAATCTTACAAATGATTTAAATACCGCTTTATATATAATGCAAGGTGAGTTATTTTCGATTGATTATGCCTAGTAATAATAGATATCTTTTCCCTAAAAAAAGACAATATTTAATTGCATGATAGATTATCTATATGTATACATATATAATTGTTTATCAACTAGCAAGGGTGACCATTAGATTGTTGTCAACACGCTAATTTGTTAGGGTAGTGGGTGGCAGGGTTGATACAATGCGATAATAATTTCTTTATATATTACAATATGGATATACTCTGAGTTTAAATGGTTTCTGTTCATCAACGATGGTTTTGTTATATTGCATTAATTTAGTAAGTAGAAATGTGTTCACATTTTTGTTATATTTGTATCATTATATCTCCGTTACTTGTTACTTCTATTGTGATATGCATTTCATATGAACATGTTAAGATAGTTTTATTTAAAATGATATTCATTTATAAGTAAATGGGCACATCTCAAATAATTAAATAATTGTATATATATCAGTTAGTTGAATAATTGTGTACATATCAGTTAGTTGAATAATTGTGTACATCTCAGTTAGTTGAATAATTGTGTACATATCAGTTAGTTGAATAATTGGATACGTCACAGTTAGTTGAATAAGTGTGTGCATATCAGTTAGCTGAATAATTGTGTACATATCAATTAGCTGAATAATTGTGTACATATCAGTTAGCTGAATAATTGTGTGCATATTAGTTAGCTGAATAATTGAATACGTCACAGTTAGTTGAATAATTGTGTACATCTCAGTTAGATGAATAATTGGATACGTCACAGTTAGTTGAATAACTGGGTACATGTCAGTTAGCTGAATAATTGGATACGTCACAGTTAGTTGAATAATTGGATACGCCACAGTTAGTTGAATAATTGGATACGTCACAGTTAGTTGAATAACTGAGTACATGTCAGTTAGCTGAATAATTGGATACGTCACAGTTAGTTGAATAATTGGATACGTCACAGTTAGCTGAATAATTGTGTGCATATTAGTTAGCTGAATAATTGAATACGTCACAGTTAGTTGAATAATTGTGTACATCTCAGTTAGATGAATAATTGGATACGTCACAGTTAGTTGAATAATTGGATACGCCACAGTTAGTTGAATAATTGGATACGTCACAGTTAGTTGAATAACTGAGTACATGTCAGTTAGCTGAATAATTGAATACGTCACAGTTAGTTGAATAATTGTGTACATCTCAGTTAGTTGAATAATTGGATACGTCACAGTTAGCTGAATAATTGGATACGTCACAGTTAGCTGAATAATTGGATACGTCACAGTTAGCTGAATAATTGGATACGTCACAGTTAATGCAATAATTGTGTACTACTCAGTTAGTTAAAAGGAAAAAAAACATAAATATGAGAAAATCGGTGTCTTTTCTCATTCTATCCATCTATCTATAGCAGTGGCCCTGTTTGCTTTGTGACGTCATGGGTGGAAGAGTTATCTGGGGCCTTCTTGTGTGCTGTTTGTAAGGTTGTTCCTGTGACTTCTTTGATTTCTGTGATCCATCCTTTACATGGTCTGACTCTGGCTTTATAACCGTTATGTCTATGTGGCATGACCATTTGTGGTAAGCTATCTGTCGGTAGTCTGGAAGCGTGTGGAAACCACTTGAGCTGTATTCGTTTGATGTGTTCCAATACTGGTATTGTTTTGGTTATCTGTCTGATGTTATCGTTTATAATTATATATATTAATGACTCTCCGAGTATTCTTCGTATGCCATTTCTGCTTCATTTTTTCTCATTGCCATGTCTAAACTTGTCATATGAAAGCTGCAGCGCGAAAAGTTAAGTTGGATTTTGGGACGTACGTTGTATATCAAAATCTAAACGAATCACAAACAATAACATAAGTGTTATATTATAAAATCTAAACGAATCACAAACAAGAACATAAGTGTGATATTATAAAATGCTACATCTATGGTGCATTAAGAAATTGTTAAGAAACATATATACAGAATGAACACGTATAATACAAAATTGGTGTTGCTTAGATGAGTGTATGTTTATACATGAGATACGTGTATACATAGAGATATAATCTACATCATATAAATATGAAGATATGATTACTTATTTTATGTGCGTGTACATTATTGCATTTTCAGATACGATTCCGCATACCACTGTCCTTAAAAGTACGCATACCACAAGCATTGAAAGAGTTCTGAAGAAGACACAAATTTTAGAATAGACAACGTAGTACATATACCAGATTAATAGCTGTAGCAACCATTATTCTATGGTGAGACGAAGAATTGAATTATCTCAAGCTAAACACAAAAGTAGCGTTATAAATATTAGCTATATATATCACTGAAAACTTTTGACATAAAACAAGTCACATAAGAAGAGGATATACAAAACAGAGCGTACATGGGATAATAAAAAAGATAATTTAGTATATTGATAACAAAGAAATGCAGCAGATCAGCGTGACTAGTTAGAAAGTTACGGGCAGATCATAGGCCAACGAAAGAGATGCTCCCATGATCTCACTGCCAAATGACCTTTTGGACTACCATTTTGTGCATTTGTCACATACGAACTCACACATAAAGTATTATATTTAACCCAATTTCGTATTGTATATGAAGCGCATCATCATCGTGTTGGACGAACATCAATAAATAAATAACACGAGATGGTGAGTACACAATCTCACATAGTGTAGACCATTAAAAAAGGCAGCTGTTTTACAAGTCCGATGCAGCCAACATTCTTTGTGAAGACCGTACTTGATGATTACGGTATTGTAAACCAATACTTACAAACGAAAGGTCACACTAAATAGTGGTGAATTATGTTCGTTAATAGACACCTCACAAAATTTACCCATTTCCACTATTAGAATCCGACCTTGCACGTTTCCGAAGAAGGTAGAGCGATATAACACTCACAATACAAAGCACATAGATGGCAATAGGTAGATTAATCGTATATGTCCAGTTATATCTGAATCTTGAATCATGTGCAGATTGTTCTGAAAACAAAGTATGCATACAAAACGCTGATTACTTATAAAAAATCGCTAAATGTGTAGCGCGCAGAAATAATCTGCATGCAGAGGAAATGATGTACAATTAAAATAATGGCGATCTGCATATTGAACGAGCTTGGGATAGCATGGCATGGAGAAACAACACACATCGTGTCACATTTCGATGATATCTTGAAGGCAATCGTGCAGAATATATGTGGACATATGGGTAACAACCATAGACATCACAGTTCACGATCTCTCGTTCGTATGCAAGAATATTTGTCAAAATAAAACTGTTAGCAATTTTCTGATTGTGAACCTTGTATAATCTGTTGCTGTGTCCATTTGTTCCTAGTTACGGATAAAATTATTCCCACTTAATAGTGTCCGTTTGATATGTGTTGTTGTCTACTAGTACATTATCCGTTTTTCAATTGACATATTTTCTCTGGTCGCATATTCTTGCCGACAAATAAAGGTTATGTCTTTTAGGACGGGACTAAAACAATTTTCAGTTGTATTTTCTGTTGGTTATATGTACATTTGACTGAACCTAATTAACTGTTTAGCTCTTGTAGTCTTTGTTACTCCTAATATTTTATGGGAGTGCTCCCTGATATAACCAATTGTGTATTGTGTTGTCTGTGAATTTAAATTGGCACGCACTCCAAAAGAAAGGTAAGCTCATAACTACTTACATAAATGCGGCTGCCTTAGTGGGTAAAGTACCAGTTCCACGGTCTCCACTATTTGTTTGGCTGCGGAGAACTGATACAACTAAACTATACTAGCGCTCGTGGTTGAAAGTAGCGTAAGTCATCAAAAGAGTTACATTGTACTTAACCAATTAATTAAAATAAACTTCCATAGCTCTCATCTGCGGGTGGAACATGGACTGTGCATGAAATGCACTCACTTTTAAACAACTTGTGTCTTGATAGTTTTGGTCATCGGGGTCCATAGAGACGATTCGGGAAACCACTATCCTTGGCAGTTATGCATTCAATAACATTGCCACTATTCTAATACGACTACATTCGTTGGTCAGGTCGGTATAGTAGGTATGTCAGTTAACTGCATACGAAAGACGCTTCTCAATGATGACTTCAGAAGGGTATACCGTTTTAAATTGAGTAAACGTAACATATTAAGAACGCGTTTTCAAAATTACTGAAGACCTTTGAAATAAACCAAGAGGCAGGGGAATACGATGCACGATATAAAGCTAAATCACACTCTATGGTAAATAAAGGAAGCAGTATCTTTTAAAAAGGAGAGAACGTTTACATAAAAAAGAATACCACAGCACTAATAATGTTGAGTACCCCTTAGAATAATGCATACATACTAGACGACCAGCAGCTAGTAGGTCATTTACCGTATTGCGCTACACACTGAGCCACGCACATACATCACTTTCATTGCCGGTATATTATAGCATACACTCATATATATAAGTTTATGTCTGTCTATGTTACCCCTAATATTGTGCACACCGATTTTGTATAAACCACAGATTGATATTGTCAACAGGTCGTTAGTTAAGTACGACTGAAGCCCTGACGCCATAATAGATACAATTTGGAAGGCGAAAACGCCGATCTGGCAGTAATACTGCAGAAATAACAAAAAGTAACGGTAAAAGGCGATTTGGCGCTAGTATCGCCCAGATTGGAAAGCCAAAAAGGCGATTTGGCATTAATATGAACGAAAGAGGAAAACCACAACTGTGATTTGACGTTGGTGGATCGTGTGTATAGAAACGTAGTATTGACCAGTGGGGATGTCAATCGAGGGATCGCGCTGGGCGTATGTGTTGTCGGATATGTGTTATCGTATTTGGGGCATATTAATTAAAAATCGATTCTTTTTTTGGCGTTCCTTTTTGTTAATTAACACCTATTAACGCCTAAACGTAATTATATCGTTCCTGAGATTTTTATTCTTTGTACCCAATTAACGACAAATCGATTCTGTATCATTAATATATGTATATATTGTGGCGTCATTGATCCATCCATACAATACTAGCTACTGTCAACGCAATATATTTCGTTATATTTAAATATATATTGACCATAATTCATGAAAACTATTATTGACCATATACACACTTTACGAAGATCTTAGACAATACTAATATAATAATGCATTAATAAAAACAGACCTGCACATGTTGATCCAGTGTAATCTGTCTTACAGTCACAACTACCGGTTACATTATTGCATACGCTTGTGTTAGTACAACCCTCGGAACAAGTGAAGTTGCATTCTGCTCCATATGTCCCTGGTCGACATTCTGCAGACAATATAATACAACACATGATGAATTAGCGGTTTTTTTAAAAAGTCTGTACGGAATAATGTCATCAATAAACATGTATAAGTATAACATAACCCATACACTCCCAGATGACATGGACTATGCACGATAATGATCGGTATCTGGTTAAAAGAGAAAATCACCATAACAGACAAACGATTAACTTTTAATGCGGTAGTGTCACAAGTGTCCAAAGATCACTAACCTTCCATGATTGTTGCAAAAGGCTGAATATAATAATTGATGAATGTCAGATAAGCTTAAACAAGATGTAGTCATGAAAGTGTTAGGCATTGCATTTACATCTCCCATATGTAAATATATTAACAAAGAATAAAGATTTACAAGCACAATACTATGTAGCAATATAAAACGGGTACAACGCCAGAGAGAAAATACAAACCAAACAATGAACAGTGGATAACGTTATAATAATCTATCAAGCAAATTTCTGCAGATATCCTATAACCCAAAAATCATCTAGCAAAGAAACATTAGATGTGTTTGTTTGTTTTGCGTTCGCTCCATTGTAACCATCACGGATATCGGTGCGATTTCTGCCGGGAGCGTGATTACGTTGTGCCACCGGTATGCGCCTTGTAGGCCTAGCACATCCGATTTCAGCATGCCTTGACAATTCGGGTTGGCTACCATTAGCCTGTGACAGCCTCTATATCTGTCTCCAGGCACGCGTAGTGGCGACTCTTCGCCCAGACGATTTTTGCTCTCGTCTGACTCGTACGAGGTGTTCCACTGTCTATGAACTTGCTTCGTGTAATTTGACGTGATGTGCCTGTGCCCATTGGGTACTGAACCGTTTTTCATCCATGAGCCTGGTTCCTTAAGGTGAAGAACTCAACAGAGGAGTTGGGCCCTGGCTCTTTCGCCCTCTTAGCCGAGGTGTCATTCACCGACATCGTGTACCCATATTCCAAGTTCGAGTCTCACACCACGCGTTTGAGAGCAAGGCGTTCTCGAGCTGATCGTCCTTGTCCCAATAGCGCCTGAGCCCATCAGGTACTGAACCCTTTCTCTCTTCAAGTGAATTTCCGGTGTAGGAAAACCTGACAGTAGAGTATGGCCAGGGCTAAATCGTTGTCCCTTTTGTGCTTGAGCCCTTCGGGTACGAAAACCTTTCTCTCTGCAAGTGTACTTCCGGTTTTAGGAAACCTTGACAGTAGAGTTGGACCAGGACTACCATCGTTGTCCCTTTCTTGCCTAAGCCCATCGGGTACAGAACCCTTTCTCTTCGCGAGCATATTTCCGGTTTAGGAATGCTCGACATTAGAGTTGGATTAGGTCTTCTTGCTTTACCAAACGCCAATGAATGGGTCTGGCTTCTGCCTGTAAGGAATTCAGGTAACTAGATTCTCGTCTCGAGCAGACGGAGCTTGTAGTTCCCATTCCCTAGAGACTTTTCACTTTCTATTTGCAGTTCGCGCTGCCCTCTAGCGCTGTTCTGCCCTTTCATTGTTTCATTATACTCGGTATGAAATCTATTTGTCTCTCGCCATGCATCTACCTTTACGTGCATTTTACATTGGCCGCCCCTCCAATGTTCGTACTGGACTGACTAGCTTGACTGTATTTCGACAGTGTCGCTATATGTGGTGATGCTGGTGGTGTGGGAGCTATTGTCTGTCTCTTGTGCAGTCAAATCTCTTTCATCTGCTACCTCCACATTCTCGGACACGATCCCCAAATGATTTGGCCAGAATCAACTCGAGCTGCTGTATTTCCGTTTCCAGGGTGCACCGCGTGGAGCTATATTTGGGATCTTGGATATCTGCTAACCCTGGGTCTGCCTAGAGCAGTGCGTTCCCTTTGCACCCCGAAACATTAGATAACAGAAGTTATTTTAAAGTTGATGGAACAACGAAGAAAGTTACAGAATAAAATTTCAGAATATAAGCGGTTAATCACATAAATTTAACATAATTGCAATACATCCAAGGAGGAATGGTTTAAATGGAAAATACTGTGAAATAGAGAAATATCAACATGAAAATACAAGGGATACAAGTAATATTCTGGCCAATTAAAAGAGCGATAATAACCGCGATAAAATCATCTGTGCTGAATAATACTGCAACGAAATGGAACTGTTTCTGCTTTTAATGCGTCCCAAAATCGACCCATTTTGTTAAGAAATTTAAGATTACCATAAGTTCAAAATGTGCTGTCGTTGTTTATTTAGTGATATCATTGCTATATCATAAAATAATAGCTAATCTATAGATTAGTCATAGGTGTATCGCTTGTTATCGCATATCTACCATACTGTTTTGATTGTGAAGATACAAACCTAAGGAAGAAATTTTTTTAAAATAATGCCTAAAAAGAGCATATTTCATTTGCTGAAATGCACTTAAAATCAGTTACTGTTGCTGGTAAAGAAATCACAGAGAGTAAACACTGTCCACATCGAAACAGTTGTACTGATTCATGGATATATATTTCTAAGATTACCAAAGTAACATTCTCAATTAAATATAATATACTGTGTTTTTGAGTTACATCTAAGTGAGTTGGGGCAAATGAAAATAAAATCTTCAAACTTTATTAGGTTTAGAAAATTGTATATAACGTGCTTTCCGTAAATAACAACGAATTCTGGATAAGATGTGAAGACTATACATTGGAGTTATAATAAGATTAGTCGTAGAAATGTAGCTTAGCTACATTCAACAAGCAGCAATTATCGATTTTTACAATTCTTTGGATTTGAATAGATAAATAGGAATAATTAGAAACAAGGCCAGGAGAAGACCGGGAAGAAGAATGATTTTTGATAACATCAAAATAATAGTGAACAAATGAACACTACACATCCGAAGTCACACATCTATCAACCGAAACCATGAGATATATGTAATATATATGCTATATCAGGGCGCACTACCATAAAATATTTGGTGTAACAAAGACTACAAGAGCAAAACAGTTAATTAGGTTCAGTCAAATGTACATATAACTAATAGAAAATACAACTGAAAAATGTTTTAGTCCCATCCACAAAGACAGATCCTTTATTTGTCGGCAAGAATATACGACCAATTAGAATATGCCAATTGAAAAATGGGTAATGTACTAGTAGACATCAACACATATTAAACGGAACAATATTAAGTGGGAATAACTTTATCCGAAACTAGGAACAAATAGATACAGCAACAGATTATACAAGGGTCACACTTAGGAAATTGCCAATAGTTTTATGTGGAGCAAAAAAACTTTGCATACGAACGAGAGTAGTGTGAACTGTGATGTTTATGGTTGTTACCCATATGTTAACCATACATTCTGCACGATTGCTTGCAAGATAGTATCTAAATGGGACACGGTGCGTATTGTTTCTCCATTCCATGCTACCCCAAGCTCGTTCAATGTGCATAGCGCCATTATTTTAATTGTACATCATTTCCTCTGCATGCAGATTATTTATGCGCGCTACACATTGAGAGGGCGCCCTCACTCAGTGTGTATCACACGATATGAAATCAGAATACATATATAATAGCGGGTATCTGCTTTGTAGAAACTCAACCAAGTCGTGCTTACTTCTGGAGAGACCCAATGCGTTAATCGTCATGTTTGAGTTTTAAGCAGCAATGTTTCTTATTGTAGCAACACATACCAGCGAATTGTCATTCTCAGTGACTATCTAAAAAGTGGGATTAAAATACTGAACGGTGTGTTGATGTTGACTAGAACTATACAGGAATATGTTGTGGGGAGTTTTTTCAGATTCATATTTTACCAGGAAACATGTCCTAGGCTGAAGATGCTTAACTATAAAACTTAGCTATACGATAATACGATCTCTGTTTGACATAGAAGTGTTGTAATCATACAGTGTCTCCTGTAGGATGTGATCTAGGTATATATTGAAAACTGCTGGAGACATAATGCATTCTTCCTAACAGCCTCATCTGTTTTAAATATCTCTCCAATTGTATTATTTGATAATACGTCGATACGTGCATTTTTCTAAAGTAATGCAACCATGTCTATGACTGTGCTGTCAAACATTGCTGCTTATATGTCGTAAAAATCATGCCAAATACGACCGGTGATCTTTATAAATAATTTCATTGTAGTTTAGATCATGTTGATGATGAATATGTTATGAGGTAATATTATAATATTAAATATCTGTTCAAATTTGCTTCTGTTTTCTCTGAAGCCATCGTGCTCTTCTGCAATTAATTTCTTCACTTGTATTTGATTCTGTTCGGGAATATTTCCAGCATCACTTTACTCAGGGGCGTTATAAGGAAAATGGTTCTTTAATTCGTATACACTTTCAAATTGTATGTTTTGGTAATTGGTATGATTAGAGAATATGTCCATTCAACGGACCATTGTTTTATGATTCATATATTCTGGAAGATTTTGTTATATTATTTATAACATTAATTCCGTCGTATTTCAAGTTTTTTGCTGGAACTGTAGCTACACATGTCATTTTCCGTCATTCAGTGTTGGTATGACTTGGTTTATTTCATTTACTACAATTATGTATTTCTTTTTCAGTCTGTTTTATTTTCTCGAATTCAGTATATCGTGTAGTCAGCATCAAACTTACAGTTATACATCTCTTTGCAATAATATGTTATTCGTGTCTGTTCGAGTTAATTTTGGGGTGACTAACTTATATCACATGACGTAATTCCCTCTGTGAACTAAGATTAAACCATTTACGGCATCCACATATTAACTTGTAGATATTGGGCCATATACTAATGGCATCCCCTTAGTAGAATCCTCAGCTCTTCATGACCAAATCTCATAAGCAACATACTGCCACTATTAAATTGCGTAACAATGGAGTGTTGTACGTGATAGACAAGGGCAGATTAAATGGATAGATAACATATGATTTATTGCCAGAAGAAACAAAATAAATAGAGTAAACAGATAGTTCATTGAAAAACTAACTCAACTGCAATGAACATCACATGGCTAGCACATAGGTCAACAAACCCATGGCAAAGGACACTGATCACACCAGTGCGTCCGTAACTGGATCTGCGTCGCCAAATCAGAACCACAGACATGGGAATAATGTGTCTAACAACTCGGAATCGTATAACGGATGAGCATATTCAAATAGTGGGTAGCGTAATCTAATGTGTATTTTATGATCTAGAACTTACTAAATCTAAAACTAATTTGGATAAAACTTTGTGACCAGCCAAATAACTTTAAAAATGAACACACTACACTAATCTCAATATTTAACGCGCGCGTCATGTGGGAGGAAGCATGAGCTAGTCCATATAAGCACATACGGGCAGTGAGTCATGTTACCACCGCACGTCCGCTATTATATCTATATAAATCTAACCTAAATCTGCATATAACTATGATTGTTTGTATCAATAATATAACAACATGAATAGTTATTTACACTAAAGGTAAGTATATTGATGCATAATATACAAGGTTATATTCGCTGAATATATCTTCTCAAAACGCATCGATATTCCTACATAGACAATCAACGTGTTTCAGAATAACTCGTTCTTATTTCACCTTGTACACTTCCAGATAATTACAATAAAATTAAGGAATATATTCACACCATCTCAAGCTCTCTCTCCGTCTCTCTCCCCTCTCTCTCTTTCTCAAGCTCTCTCTCCGTCTCTCTCCCCCTCTCTCTCTTTCTCTCCCTCTTTCTCTCCCTCTCTCTCTCCATCTATAATTCTCCTTCTCTCTCTCTTCTTCTCTCTCTAGTATATATACTATATATATTAGAGATGGAGAGTTGGAGAATTAGAGATGGAGAGAGAGGGGATATATATATATTTCTATCCCTCTCTCTCCATCTCTAATTCTCCTTCTCTCCCTCTCCCTCCCCTTCTCTCTCGCACTCTCCTCTCTCTCTCAAAATCAGTTCTCTATCTCTCTCGCTCTCACTCTCTCTCAGTATCCTTTTCTCTGTCATTCTCTCCCTCTCTCTCTCACTCGCCTTCTCTCCCCTCCATCTCTCTATCTCCCCCTCTCTCTCCCTGTCTCTCAGTCTCCTTCTCTCTCTCACTCTCTCCTTCTCTCTCACTCTCCTTCTCCCTCTCGATTGCTCTCTTCTCTCTCCCTCCCTCTCTCTATCTCCCCCTCTCTCTCCCTGTCTCTCTCAGTATCCTTCTCTCTCACTCTCTCCTTCTCTCCTCGCTTGCTCTCTTCTATCTCCCTCTCCTTTTCCTCACTCTCCTTATCTCTCTCTGTCTCTTTCTCTCACTCTCATTCACTCTCTCCCTCTCTCTCACTCTCCTTCTCTCACTCTCCTTCTCTCTCTTCCTCTTTCTGTCTCTCTCTCACTCACATTCACTCATTTCCTCTCTCTCCTTCTCTCTCTCTCTGGTCCATCTGAGCACTAAACGATTCAATAAACAGCTCACTATCAGTAGAATAACATGCACGCATCACACAGCCATCATCACGTGACCAAAAAAACATTCGTGCTACAAGTTAGAACTGGATGTAACCAACACATTGTTGAATCAGCTTTGTCGGCCTTGAACATATCATCTATAGTTTCAGCTGGGCCGTGACGATAGTGACCGATATCACAATCCAGTTATCATAACATTCATCCACACCTATCGGTGAACTTACTATGTGATCTTTAATTAAAACAAATAGAAGCCCCTACGTAATACCAAACGCACATGTGCCTATGCTCAGATACGTGCATGTGGACGTTCTCTCTTTGTCTATGTGAGCACTAAAACTGTTCAATTATCATTACAATATCACGATGATAACATACACATATCACTAAGCAGGTATCAACAAACAACATATGATCATGCATCATTCATCAACAGATGACAACTGGAATATTTACCCATATCTTATTAGTTGTCTCTGACGATATATACCACAATGACCCATGCTTATTGTCTACAAACGTAGTTTATGAACCCTTTCTGTATATATTAATAGCAATACATTGCACACAATGTACGCGAATATAAATTCAGATCTTTCTGAGTCAGGAATAGTATCAATAAAATTACAAATGTGACTTTTTGATAGTTTTATGTGTCTATTTCCAATGCACAACAAACCACGCAGGTGAAACTGACCATCTATGCTTTTGGTATTTGATATGTGATCCATACTGACCACTTCAACGAGGCGAATGTCAGGGGCACGAACCTACGATATCTGCTATGCAGATACTTAAATACCTGACACGATAATTTACAGGTTGCTGAAATTAATGCATGGGAAGAAAATAGTCTAAGTAGACACCAATTGGATGAAAAAAATGTATAACTTACTAGCGGGACATAGAGTGGTGTAGTACAGGCTTTACTGGCCGTAACAAAACACTAAAAGTCATTCAAATCCGTTGATAAACAACATAATAATAATATAATAAATTCCAACGCGCGATATATATAACTAGAATTACTCAAAATTATACATCATTTTATCCATTTGAAATACTAATGTGGTTTGTAGTATTTATTGACATGTATCATACCATTTGGAAATATTACACACCAACCCTATATTTTAACTGACTCTATAAGGGAGTTGGACTAAAAAAATAAGGGAGTTAGACTAATAAATGCAACATTAACCAACCTTGATAAAGCTAGACTATATCAATTTACATTACAACAGTATTTAAATCGGCTAACTCCATACAATAAACAGACATCCGGGTCTCTTAGAGATAAATAATATCTCCGTCACAAATTAAATAGTACAGAAAGACTCATACCCAACTGAGAAAATACTAGATAAATTGAAGTGAAAACTCTGAGATAACACAGATTCAGCATAGATACAGGTAGACAATAAAATAAAGTAAATCAACCACCAAAATACCGGCTTGCCTAGTGGTAGAAAAACTGAAGCTAGCAACCCAATGTTACACAACAAATCACATTATGTTTAAATCAATAGCATACTTATATTTTACATTAATAAAAAATATAAGTAAATTCACATCCACGTTGTTGTATTTTCTCTTATTTGTATGTGTGACTATACAAAAACCTAACTATCTAAATCAAATACTATGATACTTCTTCGCTTCCAGTGCTATATGGGTTTTCTCGTCTTGGACCTCGAAATGTACACATATTAATGACACAAATGAAATAGTATTACTAATATATGCTCTTTCGTTTGTTCCTTACAAAAAGATGATTTAATGCAACTGAAAATGTGAAAACAGATGTTAAAAAGGAAAATATATATGACTAAAATTACTTTCGACGATATGAGGAAAAACATGTTAATATCGAAACAATTTACAAACACTTTCTACATGAGACGTATAAATGCGCGAATGATAGTGTTGTTTTTTTAAATGCATACAGTGGAAGAAATAAATTCAGGAACATACTAGCGGTAAACAATATACATACGTTGCCCCTGCCAAATTAAACGAATCAATATTTATGTGTGTATATACGTTTGATGGAGGGTGTTTCTCTAATCAAGTCTGGGTCATTCCGTCGATCGTTGGATTAATCAACTAACATCGTAAAGTCCAGACCGATTTGTGTAACAAAAGTCAGTTCATTACCACCAATCTCTTGAATGGATACCTACAGGCAAAAGAGCAAGGGGTAGACCAAAAGAAACACTGAGAAGAACATTACTTAGAGAAAGTAAAACAACCAATATTCATACTATTCAAGAAGTGCACATAATAGCTTTCAACGGACACAATTGGAGAGATATGACCTCTGCCATATGCGCTAACTTCAGCGCAAAGGAAAATAAATGAATATACGTTTAAACATCAGGTGAGTTGTAACATTTATAGTATGAGAAATATTTAAAAAATATAGTAGAACACTTTAGTATATCAAGTGAATAAGAAAGTGTAGAATTGTTAGTAATTATAGTTATAAATATAGCGCTGCGAAATCATTATTATTTAGTTTTGCGATATAGTTGTTTATCAACGAAATTCAATGAAGCTTGTAGTTTTCTTAATGACGTAAAAACCTGGACTAAAACGCGCTATATCCGTTAGTAATTTAATATTTTTGTTCATCCAATTAGTTATGCAACTTTATTTCCACGCATTAATTTCAGCAAACAGTACATTGCCCGTGTCAGCTTTTTCAGTACCTCTCCAGTGGATATCTTAGGTTTTGCGGTCGATGACACATTTCCCTCGTTGAAGTGGATCATTATAGAGCGCAGATCGCAACGCGATCGTAAGTTTATATTTACGTACCATGTATTCAGTGTATTGCTATTAATATATACCGAAAGGGGTCCGTAAAATACGCATGTAGATGCTAAGCATGAGGTATAATGGTATATATCGTCAGAAACAACTAACACGTGTAGGGTAATATTTCAGTTTTCACGTGGTGGATGAATAATGTACTCATCGGTTGTCTGCTGATAACGACAGTGATGGGTACATTTTATTCTGAAAATAGTGCAATTTTCATTGATCCCTTTAGTGCTCAGATATACAGAGTGTGAGAGAGAAAGAACGAGAGTGATAGAGA
>CM067305.1:57616899-57647343 GCA_034231615.1 Meghimatium bilineatum
GAAAGCGAAACATACGCCAATAATAAAAAAGGGAAAGAGGCAACCACAGAGCACATATAGTCAAACAATAGGAAGAAAGTATTAGATAGTGGAGAGAGACGTATCTTGGGAGTATAGTCAAGCAATATTAAAATACAGTGATGCTGCAGGCAAATATAGATGGTCTAAATATTAGTAATAAAATGTTAACTTAGTTGATCGTCTTGTCCAACTGATATACTTGAAGCAAATATACAGAACATGCAGGATAACCTCAAGGTCGCCAGTAGACAATAATAATCATAAAGCCAAAGTGACAAGAGGGCCAGGTGGTAAAGAAAGAAACCTGAAATGGGATGAAATGAAATAAAATCAAAGTGTGCCTCGCTAGTGATAAGCGGACTCCAGCAATGAATAACAATGTGGAAGAAGACAAAGAAAGAAGAACATAGTAGGGAGCAAAACTCTGATGTTCAGATCATACAGGATTATGAGAACCGGACAAGAGCGTAGTCAAAGCAGAGCCTTGGATTAGATATATGACTTGGTTGGGGCCAAAATAAAGAAGACATATAGGTGCCATTACTATATACAATTTAGGTATGTTAAAGGATAAAAGATCCAATCTCGGGCAAGAACTATACATAGGAAATTTTCTATGGAAGTTGCAATAACATCATTTGAATTAAAGTGTTATAGAAGAGTTTTGAGAATACCATTGACAGCGAAGAAAACAAACCAGGAGGTGTTACGAACAATTAACGTTCAGTAAGGCTGGCTTCTGAACACTATATTAAAGAAAAAGCTAGCTTTTTTCGGTCATATTAAGAGACACGACGGCATGGAGAGAGTGTTAATGGAGGGGATGATAGAAGGCAACATGGGCAATGCCGATCAAGACGCCGTTGGATAACATACATTCAAGAATGCCTGCGCATGTCACTGGAAGATGCAGGGCAACTTGCTCAAGACCGAGGAGAATTCAAGAGATCCATAGGAAAGACTACGTTCTGGAAAGAATATGTCACTTGATGATGAATGCGAGTTGTAATTTACGTCGTGACATCACCGTCGAGTGTTAATTTGCTTCCTAGATAGGATACTGTGATAATGTGAAATTATACCTTTGTTTCGAAGGTATAATTTCGCAGACCCATGGATCTTTTGCATTTAGCAGTTTTGGTTGGTTTTGACGTGGTGTTGCAAACGTGTTGTTTAACATTATAAGAAATTTCTTTAGAAGTAAGTTTGGTTAAAATGCGTTGTTGTTTACTAGATCTGACTGTACGACAATCCCACGATGATGATGAAGAGAAATCACATATGATATCATGAATATCCGATGTTGTAATACACAGTTCCAACAAATAATTCATTTGAATATAAACGAATTGGGTCAATGTCAAAATGAACTAAAGTCTCACGATAATGATGAAGAAAATCACATATGCTTCCTAAATATCCGACGATGTCACAAAATAATTGGTTTGAATAAGCAAGAATTGTAACTAGATCTGATTGTACGACGATGTCTCAATGATGACGTGCTATCTTGAATATCCGATGTTGTAATACACAGTTGGTCACACAATAATTCGTTTGATTGACAAATAAATGGAATGAACTGAATTCTGTTACACAAATCGGTCTGGACTTTACGATGTTAGTTGATTAATCCAACGATCGACGGAATACCCAGACTTGATTAGAGAAACACCCTCCATCAACGGAACTACCGGAATTGTATATATATATATATATATATATATATATATATATATATATATATATATATATATATATATATACAGTAGAAATCAGATTATCCGAATCAAACGGGTTAATGTCGAGTCGGATAATCAAAGATTCAGATCATTAGATATAGTTCAGGAATGAAGCAAAACAGTGTTCACATATACAATCATACATTGTAATGAAGGGAATTTTATTGAAAAAAGTACAGCAATATGTAGGCAACTATGTATTGCAAATAAACGACATAGTAACGGCACGTGCGTACTGTCCCATGACCTCTCTACCGCGTCTACTAACGCTATCGCTCTAAAATTATTAACCCAATTCGATTCGGAATTGGGAATTTGGTTAATTGGGATTCGTATAATCGTATTTCTGCTGTATATATAGTAATTCTTCTAAAAATAATTATAACTAGAACACCGTCATTGAGTGCCGTCTACGCAGCGAAGGTTGGCTGAAACGGTCCTCCAACATCATATGTATCTTGTCTTGGTGGTGCACTCTGCTAGTCTGTAACCTGTCCATCGTGTGATGTAACTCTCCCACTTGTATCTCTGCCTACCTCTTGCTGGCTTCTCTTTGACTTTACACTCAAGGAAGTTCTTCAATAAAGTGCCGTGTCTTTTAATGTGTCCAAAGTATTTTATTTGCCTGATATGTATTTCTCTTAGTAGTTATGTCTTCGTATTAAGTGATTTTAGTATCTCTTGATTTGTGTTCTTCTCTTTCCATGATGATCTCCCGTTTCTTTCATATGCCCACATCTCAAATGCATCAATTGTGACTTCTAGTTGTTTATTTTGTGTCCATGTTTCACAACTAGAACACAACTAATCATATTTATACGAAACATCATTTTTTATAATACTTATATTGCGATATACGGCATACTTCATGAGAACAGTAAATAGGACAGTTTCTTATATTCTCGAATGACACATGGGACATGTTCCCCAAAGAGCACTGCTGGCTACACAATGGTTGTGAGCCACTAACATTTTATAAGGAACAGATATCTTGAATGTGGCGCACAGAGGCAGGGTACATACATTGTGACCACCAAAGTAAATGGTTCAAATTACTTATTGTGTGCACCCCCCCCCCCGGCAGCATCAATATAAATTTGGCATTGTCCTCTGAGACTATTGCAGAGTATCTCGAAAAAATTTTGGTGAATAGTGTATGTTGTTCCATTCTGCATATAATGCTTGTTCAAGATCATTCACATTGTTGATGCAGCGCTGTGGTACCATCCTTTACAGTTCATCCCTATCGCGTACAATCGGGTTGTGTAAGAAGTGTTTCCCGGCAAAGCCAATACAATAAAATGTTTCTGGGCTAATAACTCCAAGGTTACATAAGCAGAGCAAGAACTAGCGTTGTTGTTCTCAAAGAGGCATCACAGCTTGGTGATAGTAGTAAATAGGCACACTTATCGATCACAGTACTTGATTGATGCAGACATCAACAGTTATGTTAACTGTTAATCATGAATAATCCCCCTGAGACATGTGCGTACGATTTCTCATTCATATATAATATGTTGAATTATACTTACGTAAGCATATCTTTCTCCAGACTACGCCATACTCGATTTCCATATCAAAACATGAGACTTAAACCGGCTTTCATAATAGATCATCGCCGATCCCCATTCCTCATTTGGAGGATGAACACCTCGAGTGCCAAGTGCATGAACTACTGTCGTTGTTGTAGTTTGGAATTGGTTGCGCAGTTGCATCAATACAATATGACTATCTTGAATACGAAATGCTACATGAGGTTTAACAAGTCTAGCATGATTCGCGGGGTTACCTATTGCCAGAAATCGTAGCTGCAGCTGTACTATGGAGGTGTTGTCACAATTGAAATGTCTGGTAAATTTTCTTATCGCAAGTCCACTGACAAGCATACAAGCAGCTTGATATCGCTTTTGCAACGTCAGCCGATGCATGTAACTAACAGTAACATTCCTTCATTAGATAAATACCAGAACATGTGTTTTATTCGCCCGAACTTAATACATATTGTGTCAAATGTAAACCTGTTTCTACTCTTAACAAAGTCATAAATAATGTATAATTTGCTTGAATATGTGAACCACGAAAGATACGAAAGATCACATCAGCTAAACAATGAGACTGCATGAGTTTCACAACTTGCACACGTTCAGGGTTTAAAACTGACTCACGCACATACACAATTTAATCACGACAACAAATCCTGTTTTTTTATATGTTTTAAAATGATTGCTAGTACAATACAGTGGCACAGATTGGATATCACGTTAATGCAGCATTTACACTTTGTTATTATTTTTAATTGACTTTTTAACAAGTACATATAATAACTTCAATAGAATACAACCACACCAAAAGTCATGGTGTCGGCTGTGCGCACATCCCTATGAAACTTGACCACCAACTTGTTTGAATGTACATCGCTGGAGGGCGTCAGGACAATGCTTCTCCATCCAAGGCCAGATAAATGGAACACCTTATATAGAACCCAAAAAATGAAGCTCACAAATGACTGCATATATCACACAAAAACATTCGGTCAAATGACATGATCCCATGGACAGCTGGATCAGGAACCAACAAACCAACCCACAAGTGCATATGAAATACATTTAATAAAACTGTCATTTTATGGCACACTTCTCTATATATAGAGGCAATATGTTAACAATATTGCACATACATATACTAACATATAACGTTACACTATTCCCTAATCTAAACTAATATACTGGTCTACAATAGTGCACACGCATGCATTAATATATTTCTTTACAATATTGCAGTGCAGTAGTTGGTGAAGACATTACATAGATTACAACCTGACCTAATGGACAACCACACTATTAGGAACACGCAATATGCATGGATTGGGAAGAAGAGTACCTGGACAATGAGATGAACTCTTCCAATGTGTTAGTTAATTAATTAGTCGTCGGAACATCATCACTGCAAACTGGACACGTCCATAGTTGCTCCGATCTCTTCTTGAATGTATTCGCCATTACACTTCTGCTGACAGTACCGGTCCTACGCTGGTTGACCATCATTCTTGTGCGCCCTCCAGAATGTTCACTTCCAGCAACACCGCATTTGAAACCCTGATGTTTAATCCTAGCCATTGAAAAGGAATCATCATCCACATTAGTCTCACTCTCGCATGTTATATCTCTTAGGGAGTTCAAAACGTCAGCACGATCCATTGCCCCATCTTCCTGTGCCACAATCGCACATGATGCCAGTCGATCTGTTCTCTCATTGCCTCGAACACCCACATGTCGCGGCAGGAAAATAAATATAACAATCTTCAGCCTCGCTATTCTTAAGACCTCAATCCACTGTTCGCGATCAAGACCCACTTGCACCTTCTTAATCATACTCATAGAGGCACTCAAGATGCAGACATGTGTTACCTTCTGTGTGCATACCCACTCAAATGTCCTGGTCATTGACATAGTCTCCATGGTCATACTAGTCGTAGTGAACGCAAAGTAACCACTCTCCTCCCTGATAGTGTTACCTGCGCACTAAGCTGTGAAGGTCTAAGTACTGCGAACATGTCTAATCACAGATCCATCAGTGTATATAATCATATCACTCTCTTTGGTATTCTCACTGACCAAAGTCTGCACTTCTTTCTCCACAGCTGTGGGACACCATTCTCTGCATTCCCTGCTAAGTGATATTACTACTCTCAAAGAAGTTTCGAAATAGCTGTGTAGACTTATCCATTCCGCACCTGATGCCACATCCTGCAATATGAACACGCTTTGTATAACATCCTCATCACGTCCCATCCACGGCCTCCCATTCGTGAGTCTGTTGCCGTTAACTTTATGTATTTCGTAATGCAACGGGTTTTCCTTATCTGCATATATTTGAAGGTACGCCGGTGCACAGCAATATTGTAATATATGATCAGCTGTTGGACAGTCAAGTAGGTACCGCATATCTCTTTTCGATGTGTCTCTTGTGCATCCCAGTATCATACGCATGGCTGCATTATCCATTATATCCAGTCTTTCCATCTGAGTTTGGTTAAGAGTAAGAATTACCAGTGCATATTCAACCACAGCCACAACCAAACCCTGGTAAAAAAGAAATAACATCCTCTGCTCACATTGTGCTGCAGCCATAGCCCTCATTGCTGCTAAGTCTTTGCCTGCCGTTATGATACCGTGGTGACAAAATGATTTACTGCATGATTTAACAGCCTGTCCATCAAGATATCCAAGGACATCCTATTGTACGCATCCTCTAGATCTATTTTTCTCTCCATGCATGAATCGAAACCCTCAAAAACACCCTGCGCAAATATAACTGCATTCTGCCATGTCTTCTTTCGTGGGCGGCACTATCCTAACAATGATGGTAAACACTTATTTCTTTCCAATGTGTTTACTGCAATAAACATATTTCACATGTGTCTCAAAATTGTTATCAGCAATTAAAACAAAATAAAAACACATAATCGATAGTATCTACAAAGTATGATGTTATTCAATTGTCGTTACGTTTATTGTGTTATTGTAGTGAAGGACTAGTATGCAGAACATGTTATGTCTATAAATAACCATTCAATGATATTCGAAACAGTGAAGAGGTCAACAGATAACACAATAAAGAAGCTATAAATATTATATAAATGTAATAATGTTACTGGATGATCTAACTGTTAATCAGTAACACTAATGTATCACATAAAAACAATAATAAAATAAATAATGGCATATCCTACGTTGCTGTCCAACTGAGACATTTTTCAAGAAAAGAATGCAATATGGAAATTAAAAAAACCGTATTTAATTAATTAAAATGTACATATATGTCTCATCAACCATCCCTGTGCAGGGGAAACGATGGAGAATAAAAACATGTGTGTGGAAGAAAAATTACAGCGGCGCAAAAGAAGAAGGGAAAGTGGTAGATATACAGGGCCCCAAAACGGAGTAAGTTACGCAAGGAAGGGATGCAGACGTAGGGGTAGCCCGAATGACAAAGGCAGAGCACAGCGGGGGAATGTGGGGGGTAGAATCAAGGGAAAGCGCGTCGTGTGAAGGTAACTAGCATAAATAGAGAGACGTAGAAAGAAGTTGCCGAAGAAAAGGGCATCAGAGTAGTAGGGGAATACAGAGACATGAAAAAAAGGTCATACAAGAAAGAGGGCAGACCCGGAACTATAAGCAAAGCATGTGATGTGGTAGAGTTGCGCAATGGGAAGAGGAGAGACGGAGCAACGTAGGTGAATAGGTAAGTGCCATCTGCCAACAATGTCGCAGTAGGTAAAGGTCGGTATAGCAGGGGTCCCGATGAAATATGACGGAAGGTATACCAAGGTAACTTCCGCAACGACATGTACATCTTAATGGTCAGGCGTTGGGAAATGAGACCGGTCGCTTATACAGAAGATGATAATAGAATGAGATAGCCGCACGTGGCAACCCATATGTGAGTATTGCTCGCAATGTATACTATCTCAGCTATGGAAACATCTATCAACGGACATAACTTCGAGCCACCGATACACGATACCTTAGTGCGGGCAATGTGCCGTGGGGAGAACATTTCACATGAAACGAGGTTCGTAGCAGTGTGCGGCCTCTTGATCTTTCCAGTGGTTATTAAATGTTACAGCTGTGTTCTTTTCAGAACATGCTCTAGAAATCTTGACTGTCTGCCTCTAATGTTTGATATGATTGGTATCTTTACGCCAGCATCAATGAGATCCTCTGCATTAGTTTTCTTAGCTGTTCATAGTAGTTTCATAATTCTTTTTCAAATAGGTACAAATGACACCGCATTGCTATCAGCGGCCCCAGGGTTAGCAGATAATCAAGATCCCATATGTACCTCATCGCGGTGCACACTGGAAATAGAAATACAGCTGATTCTGGCAAAAACACTTGTGAATCGTGTCCCTGAATATGGAGGTAGCAGATGCAAATAAATTTCACTAAAATCAGATAGGTAATGTCTTCTATACCTCCGTGCCAACACATGCAGCAGCACTGTTGACACACAGTGAAGCTAGTTAGTTCGGCAGAAACATTGTAGGGTCGGACAACGCAGTTTCTACAAAGTGGACGGATGTTATTAGAAATATAAAGAATTGGTGCGTCAGTCACCATAGGAATAAGAATAGCAGAATGAGTATACTGAGAAGTTAACACAACGCTGGAGAGCAGCGGCATCTGCGAAGAGAATTGGTAAATATTTCAAGAAAACAGGTACTACAGTGTTCTTTGCTCGAGACAAGCCTCTTGTTACCGGTAATCTAAGCCCTGGCCCAACTCTACTGTCGAGTTTTACTATACCGGAATAATGCTCGCGGAGAGAAAATGTTCAGTACACGATTGTCACAGGAATAGCAGTTCAAAGTGATAAGCACTGTTCAGCTCTAGAACAAAATGCTAATCCGTGACGCTCCTAAAAATATACATGGACTCTGGCTTGGACGAGTGGTTCACGACGTTGGTGAACAACACTTCAGCTAAGAGGGCGAACGAGTCCGAGCCCAGATATTTCGTCAAGTTCTTACTAATTATCACATGAGACAAGTCCACTAACGACGGGACACCTCGTGCAAGATAGATGTGAAGGAAAAAGAGTCTCGGCGTAGAGTCAGTACACCATCTCTCCCTGGCGACAGGTAGGAAAGATGTCACAGGCTAGAGTAGTCCACCCGAAATGTCAA
Source organism: Meghimatium bilineatum (assembly GCA_034231615.1). NCBI lineage: Eukaryota > Metazoa > Mollusca > Gastropoda > Stylommatophora > Philomycidae > Meghimatium > Meghimatium bilineatum. The sequence continues at coordinate 57,625,351 of CM067305.1, forward strand.
GGTATGCCGAAATTGGATGTGATGTGCCTGCAAAGCGCATAACGGTAGCACAACGTAACTGCGCTCCTGGCGGAAACCAAACGAATATCGGTATTGATTACAATGGAGGGAGTGCAACAACAACAAAAACAACGAATAATTCTTCTCAGAAACATCTCTGTAGCCTCTAATTTGCTTTTAATTATTTTGTTTGCAGTCGATACTTCACATCCATAAGAAATAATTGGTTCGATATAACATCTCAGCACTCGAATTCGGGTCTGCATTGATAGTCTTCCGCTGCATAAAAGTGTTCTCATTTTTTGGAACGCCGATTTGGCTTGTGATGTTCGACTCTTTATCTCATTTGAGCATCTACCATCGGATATGATGTTAACGGGGCGCCAAGATAGATCACTTTTTTCAACCTGTGTTCATTTTGTGTCGTTAATTATTATGTTGCATCTTGGTGGTGTATCTCTTTTCGAGACAACCGTTAAGTATGTTTTCTTATTATTTAAACATACCTTTGTTTCCACTGTCTTTCACTACTTTATCAAACGGGGTTTGTCGTTCCTGTTCACTTACTGCGTCGGCAGCATATGTCAAGTTATTTATATTACATCCTCCCACTTTTATTCCTGACGTATCTTCCACATTTTGCATAATATATGTAGGGACTTTAACACGACGATAAACACAGAACAATCTTATTTCCATCGATGATCAACAACTTACTCAGGTGACATAAATTACTTATCTTGGAAAAATCATATCGTCAAATGGGAAAAATGCAAAATAAATCCAATGCAGATGCAATATAGCATAACAGAGCTTAGAACAGATGTTTCCCTATTTTAAAAATCAAGCATGTGAACATAAATACTAAAACTGCACTATAGAAAAAGACCATAATCCATCACTGTGCTACCAATGTCAAACGTGGACACTAACAACAAAAAACACAATAAGACGTTTGCAACAGTAATTACTTGTCAACTTAGAATTTCTAGAGTAGCAACACGAGCGAGAATCAAAAGTGAAAACATCAGACGACTAACAAACACAATGTCAACCATGGATTCCATCAGAAGACAGCAGATTAAGTGGTTTTCACATTTCCAGACTACCTTCAGACAGTGCGCCTAAAAAAGCATTACTATACAGACAAGGGGGATAGAAAGTCATGGACAGACCATGAAAATGATGGATTAAAGAAATAAAATAATCAGCGAAAACAAATATATGTGAGGAACACAAAAAGGGCATTTCTAGAGAACTCTTCTACCCATGACGCAGCACAGCATAAAGGGGGTTAAAGCGGAAATAAGCTTTCTTGCTAATAATGTGAATCACAAACTGGCAATGTGATACACGTGACACTCTCACTAGATGAAGTTAATCGACGAAAGCTGAAAATGTCTTGTCATGGATAAATCTGGCAATCAACGAGTGATTCGCTTTATTGCATAATACACATGGGAAAATGACATCTCCGGATTGTCACACCCTACATCTAATCGTCGTTCTTTTGCACTTCAGATATTGACTTCTCAATTTTACCACTACCCATTATTTATTAAATGTATACATGAATAGTGTATATGAAGTTTACTCACAATAAACACCAATCATGTAATACCTTTTATTGATATAGGTAAACATAAGGCGAAGTAGGTGCTATGCTGGTAACCTAACATCGACATTCCGTGAAAGTAATGTGAACTTCAAACATAAACATTGTGAAGTTGTCATCATTATCGACTATCTAAGTCGTATATTACATGTCCAGTTGTGATGTTAGAAATAAGATGATTCCGTCGGCTTCAACGTTTCACATTTTCATTGTCGAACCAGCGTCATTACTTATAGGTTACAACTGATGCGTATCATCGATACACACTGGACAGGTGCGCCGGGACCCGTCTCAATATATGCATTAGGAACGATCACATAACGACGATTTTAAAACAAATTTGCACCGATCCCACATTTTAGTTATTAATGAAGCCATTTACTGCCTTTTGTAGAATTACATTACTCTGCAATATACGTTTTTTTTTTAAATATAAAAGAATCGTGTAAGTCGCAGTGACGACTGCCGGCTCTGATGTTATTCACGCCAGACACTGATGACCTCCCCCCCTCCACCTGTACAATATGCGCCATCTGTTAAGCGTTCCACCAATATAACCCTCCTGAGATAAATATCTGGACCCATAACCACTGATCGGGAATTATAGACTGATTATACATGGGCAATACTGATCCAATCACATTTCATGTTCCTACCTCGCAGTTCCTTTATGTCATCTTGAGTTGCAATTATTTAGTAGTGTGTCATTCATTCGGTTTATTTATTAAAAAAAGGAAATGACTGCCTTATCGATGCTTTTGACTAATCAGGAAGCTACACACCTTCTGCCACAACCGTCTGCTGTAACGACCATTTGCATATACTCATCACATGATAGGAAGATGGCCTCCATTTTGTAAAGAATGGCTGACATAGTGATCTGACGTTTGTTATACTGTGTGTTCACTAAACCTGTTTTGTTATGGTATCTTTAAGCATTAAGCATATCTTTAAGAAAGTATGTTTAATTTCCTCTAATGTCATATATAGATAAAATGTCACAGGATGTCCGACAAAATAGAGAGTGATGCAAACGACAAAATAGAGAGTGATGCAAACGACAAAATAGAGAGTGATGCAAACGACAAAATAGAGAGTGAACCAAACAAATACGTGATAATTACTGCATTCAGTTCAAAGGTTACCAAAAAAGCCTATATATCAATTAAATAAAAACAACAGCAACTAAATAGCACGTAGCAATAAACACACCGTGGACTTTTATCCATGTTTCGGTCCAACTGGGACCTTTCTCAAGAAATACACACATACACAGATAATGAAACATTGAATTGCAAATGACTACGCGGAGACACCCTACGTAATGCAGGGCGATCCACATAATGAGACACGCTAAAATAATTGTTAAATTGCGTACGTTAAAAATGATTGCACTCTTTTGCCACATAAAATCCCATAGATTCAAGGAAATTTGATACTAAAAGTGATGAAATGACAGCTCTCAATAAGCAAATAAGCAAATAAAAGTCCAATGAATGAAAAATACGAACACAGACCACACACTGAATATTATATATGTTTTGTGACATGCAGGCTTATGTATAAGTATATGTATGAAGGTGTGTATCACATACTTTTGTGATGCATGGTGTATGTTTATATACGTATACACACACACACACACATACATATATATGCGTATAGTTGTGTGTATATCGTATTTTTGTATATATTGTTTTTTCGTCATTTTTTGTTTGATGCATCATCTATTCCAGTCGTTGTCAACTACTGGTCCACCTCCACATTTCTTTAGTATCCAATTGTTCTATTGGTGCCCCTTCTGATACTATTTTAAGGCATCTTATTTTACATGTTTTCATATTATTCTTCCCCCCCACCCCCGAGTTTCCATTTATTCCCACCGCCCACCATGTTATTGCTTATTGGTGGCTTCCAATTTTTTTACTAATGTTGTTTTCCACGTACACAATATGTGATGTGTGCCTGTGGTATGTGTTCACATTTTTCACTATTTTAACTTTCATTTGATCGTGCCTAGAACTATCATCGGTGGTGTAGGATATAATGACAGTGACCTGAATATCAGAGCACCATGATGGCTAACGGCGTTGAAGTTTTGATACAACAGGAGAAGGTGTTCTGTGCTTAATGGCATGCAGACACAAGCTCCGCGTTGTGTGCGCGTCTCTGTATAAATAGAAATCTCACTTTCTGAAACCTCACAACGCACTACCAGTCGTGACTAAGTTATGTAATTTTAAGACTCAAGATGATGACGTCCACAGTTACCTAATTTTTCAGAACCATTGATATGATAAAGACATTATGATCGTGTGTTAATGATGTGGCCTTATCATTATTAGAGAAACCACTATTCTAGATTGAATGATATCATGGTGCTACAGACATAACGTATCCAACTAGAACAGACATCAAGGCTTTGTAGACCTCGTAGAACTACGATATGTTATTTTGAACGAATTTGATAGGTGTGTTGCGCAACAAGAACCATTAGCAGTAATTACCATGTTTCACAATGTGAACTACCCTTGCGAATGATCAGAGAAGAAGAATTGTTGACGCCTTGTACCTGTTAACTACTAGCCCAACATACTAGCTATACTGGGAAGCCTTCAGCTATTAGACGCATTGTACCATCCCTTAAGAGGAATGGCATCGATACAGTCAAAACGGAATGCACATATGCTACTGATGCATGCTATTTCTCCACTCTACTTACCAACACAATATGTATCGTTCCTGTCTAGACATCATAATATGTTTATTTAAAGAGACATACTAATCAACAATTGATATATGATAATCAGTAATTCTCACTGACTTCGACAGTGATATTGTAGTATGGTAATCTGATTAATTGTAAGACAGATGAATATTTATTTTGTAGCACTACTCAATCAATGCATTATTCTAGTACCATAACGATTCGTGTAGTGATCATGTCTCTTAACAGCTTTTTTCATACTCTCTTGTGTTATCAAAACATTCAGCTGATTTTCTCTCGTGCCACAGTGACAACCCACCCATCAACTTTACTTTTTTTTCCCTCGTTCCTCGTCTCGCTTCCCCTTAATCGTTCGGGTAGTGGCTGTGTAAAGTGTTGCTCTTATCAACACATGCATTATAAACTGTAACAGTCAGCTACTAATTTTCGCTATAATGGGTGGTTCAGTCCATCTCTGAGGACTTATATATGAGTGTTCTTGGATGTGCCTGAAAATAGAATAGATGAGGATAATGTCGACATTATTCTGGAAACAAATACCCCTGATGCGCATTTCAAATTGATTAAATAATTTCAAATTAAAGCATAAATAATAAACATTGAACACAAATAAAGTCATGGTAGATGTGAAACGCAAATGATTAGGTGAATATGATATCTTAAAATACGAGCACTCACATGTTCAATGTCATGAGCAAAATATTAACTCTTAGACAGCGGATGATGAGCTATACACAACCCAATTGGAGGTATACGAAAATTAACAGTAATTAAACTTATCAAGATATCGGTCAATATAAAATACAAAGTTAAAATCCGATCCACATATGTATAAAAACTGTGTCAGAAAGTAACTGCCTGAATGCCAAGTTTAATATTCAGCTATTTTTGAAATGATTCTTCTGCAATGTGTAAAACGTATCGAAAAATATATCATTTTTCCAAATGTGTGTACTAAAAATGAATTTCACTAGACTGGACATTGTACTAGACTTACTTGTGTTAAACATTATTGTATGATGTGCATGTCTAACAAATGTTTCAATTATTGATTTGGTTATAACGCACAGTGAGTTCTTTTCGAGTGATTATGTCTAATAATAGGGAAATATTTTCACCAAGACAATAGAAAAGCAGGGTGAATTATATTTCTTAATGATGTATGTGAATTACGCAGTGAATGATCTATCTGATATTTATTGACAATGGTATTGCAGTATTGCACTGGTCACCAATTTTTACGAGAGCCATGTTAGTGAAATGACATTAGCTATTTTAAAAAAAATATTGAAGTACTGATCACGTATATGACTGCTTAATTTCATAAATGACTCTGATGTTCATATTTTTTTAATTGTCAAAAGTAGTCATGCAACCTCTGATACTTTTACAAAATCAAGTCATAGACTGCTTCTAAGATCTCTTCGCATGCATCTTGAAGAGCTATTTAGGAGCAAACTGTGGAGAGTCCAGCGATAGTCCCCCGAGAATGAAGTTGACCATGCATTCGGGTATCTTTGTATCATTGTTGCGATATCTTGATGAAAACATTTTCATGTTCATCACTAACCATGACACAGTTCTCAGGAAAGAAATCAGACGTCAATGAAAGAAGTATATTTTAAGAGACATATTGCAGCCACGTATCTGATACTTCATTAAATTGCCTTATAATAGTTTCTTGAAGTTGTCAGCCCTAACATTACCAAGAAAGTTATGGCCTAGGAGGAAAGAATTTCGTGCTTTCTTTCACATCACCCCGTAACATGTTGTTAAACCGAGCATCTTTTAAAATCTCACGAATCTAAGGACCAATAAAAATTCATACAATCTTTGATTCACTGAGTCGAGGAAATGATTCCTGCAGGTATCAGAAAAGTGACGAAGTCCGGACCATGGTTTTCCCGAAATTCTTCATCAAACCTTGTTTGATGTGAAGGGGTGGTAGCAGGATTATGTGAGACTCGACCAGAGCTGGATGTTGGATATTCTCCGCTCCAGCTACCACATTTTGTCTGCAAATCCATTCCTTCCGCTAGTACTGCAGTGCACTTGCTCGGCTATCCAGCTGACATAAACATACAGCACGTGTATTTTGTATATCCTGCAGCAGTCGCATTAGAAGGGCAGCTACCTTCAAATCACCCAATTTTTAACATGTGTACTTGCTATACTCAATTTAAATCAGTAACTATTTTAAGTTATCGTATGTCTCTTTATTTTGACAGTATGCGCTACAGGAATAGGTGAAAGACGGGCTACATTGTACAAAATCACAGCCTAAGACAGAGTTTCGATGAAACTACAAATAGTTTCCATTCGTGTGGTTCACGTTATTTTTCAAGTACTCATGAGGCCTCAATATCGGAACAGAAAACCAGATTATTGTCTTTTCTAATGAAACGCTTTAGTGCTGGTGACGCTTTAGATAAAAAATAATTGTGACATCTAGAAGAATGTTTGGAGTTTTGATTCGAATAATTTAGCCTTGTTCTGGGATAAGTCCGAATCACTAACCACATCATTTAATTATTTCTGTGTTATTCTGTGTCGATTTGATGGTGCACCACCATGAAATTATTCCTGTGTTATTCTGTGTCGAGGTGATGGTGCACTACCATGAACGTCTGAATCACATCACGCACACGTATCAGGAGAAGGACAGGGCAACTTACCATTGTCCTCAACAGATAATTAACGTCACTATTCTGCTAGAACTTCTGGAATACGAAGTCCATCATCAGGTGGAACAGGTTTCAATGCGGACTGAATTTTTGGGTAGTCTTTTAACGACTTCTTTTACTTAGTTGTTCCGCCAGAAAGAAGAGTAACCAAGCAGAATTAACAATCAGGTGTGTTGCTGCACGGCTCTTTCCACGCCATGGTAACTGCAAACAACATTGCTGGTATCTTGTCACTCAACCACTGTTAATACTGTGATGTACATGTATCGCACCATATGTTCAGTATCCACAGCTAGTCTTGGTCACTAACCCTTGCATCCACAGTAAAGATGATATTCATTCATCACCTGAGAACTGAAATTTTTCTCATGTTTGGCAAATGCTGATTCCCCACAGACACATTAGCAATTGTACATGGAATTAACGCCCTGTCAATGCATTAATGTTATGTACTGTACTTAAATGGATAACGTAATAACAGTTGTACGTAACAGTTGCTTAAAGTGCCTCGCAAAAAGTCTGAAATATTGTAAATGTTCAATATTTTCGACTGTTCTTTATATGTGCCTGAGTTGGATAGGCGCATATCAGCAAGAAAGGAGAACACTTCACAAGCTAAGGACGTCTCAGTAGCTTGTAAGAATATTTCTTAGGCAGCAGGAGATTGACAGTGGGAAATGCCACGATAGGTCCCGTGACTAGTCCATATTGGCTCATGTGAAAATATTGTCGCACTACCTGCCTCACGGCCGAAATAGCCATTGTGATCTATGTGAAGCACGAATATAAATAAACGGAATGGCAACGCTTTAAACAATGTTCTTCGGACACTATCTTGAGAACACGCGACAAGGTAGAAGGCCGTATTAATGGAATTGCTGATTCTCCGCCATCTAGAAAGGACCTTCTCGGAAAAAAAGCAAGATATCGTTTTCGGACACCAGGTATCCGTTAAGCAAGCACAGAAAAACGTATACTCTATGTCTAGAGAAATACACGTTTCCATAAAAAATCATAAATGTGCAAACATGTGTTTATGTAATAATTGTCTCATCTTTGGATATACATCAACACAAAGGCGAGGGTGAGAATGGATGGGAGGGTGTTATGAAGCATTGTGATTGGTCGGAAGTTCTCTATAGGTTAGTGAGAACTCGGAAAATTCAGATTGGATTCGATATTCGGGAAGTTATACAGCGACTAGGAGGTCACAAACGTTTCGAAAGTAAGCCGTAGTGTAGCACAGTAAAGATTCCCGGATAGCTAGAGATTAATTAGAAGTTTTAGTAGAAGTGGTTATACCTTTTTTTATATAGGATTTGCTAGTGATAGCTTGAATAGCTCCAAGTTGGGAGACTGTGTAAGTTCTCCAAGTAAGTTGGATTTCTTGCGGGATAGCGGTTAATCGGAAACGAAAGTTCAAGGAGTTGAACCGATATTGGAAACCACAATTCCAGGACGTCTAGTGGCATCGCACAAGTGGCGGGACGTGAACTCAGAAATTGCATATTATGTACAGGCAGATATTATCCAGCGAATGCCATTTATGATCACCACACGGCCGTTTAGAACAGAAAAGAATTGTGATATATGGGCATCAATTTGTAAATTCTAGCGGTACACCATCACAGGCATGAAGTATGAAGGTAGAAAACGAATCTTATCTTGCAGAACAGGGCGAATGAATATATTAGTGTCAAGCCTGTGAATGAGGAAATGTGTCATAGGCCTAAGATTATGTTCATTCGATTTATAGATGTTGTAACAATTGATTTGTTAAGCTTGATGATGTAAACTAGATTGTTTTACATATATAAACTGGTTATGCACATTGGAACTGTGGTGTTTCGCCTCTATGTATACTGCACCAGTATAATCTTTATACCTCAAACATCTTTTTCTGCCACATATATAGTACATTACTGACGCCAACTTGCTTCAGCAGCCGTCTGGTAGTATTAGTGTACTGTATCAGAAAACGATGCATTCTACTCTGTATGATGCAACATATATTACATCAGTCTAGGATTAGCACCGATTTATGTTTAGTCATGCTGGAAAAAATATACACTGTGAAACATATAAATAGAACAATGTGGGATATCTTCAAAAAAGAGAGCCAATAATAGTGATAACGGTTATATTCCTTTTTAACACACCAAAATACTACAATTTAGAATCTTTAAAATTCCGTAACGATTTTAATGATCACCAGTGTAATTAAAAGGGGTCTACGAAAATGGGTACATCTCAGTTAGCCGTACAATGAAAATACAATAGAAATATGATAGAACTGGTGACCAATGGTCTTAAAATTCTCTTTAAAAAAAGTTGCATTAAAAGGGAATTTTTGATGCAAGGTCTTTATGAAAATTTAAATGAATGACAACAGTATAATATTAAATGTTACATCTATGCTACTTTCGTATCTTGTTCAGAAACATGAATAAATATGCATACTACTAGAACGTATACCCGACGTTTACCGGGATGAGAACAAGACAGAAATAAGTACTGTTTGAACCGTAATAGCTAAGAATCGATCATACATGCAAAAAATAAAAGTCTTGTTGACTACTGGAGAACAGAAGTTGTAGATTGTATATTATTTTCCAAGCGTAGACAAAAGAGTTTACAAATTTACAAAATTAATTCAACTGAACATATTCTGTATCACCGTGGTTAACAAGTTTTAATAGAAAATTATTTGTTACAATTGTATGGCTACTATGCAGACGTTGAATTTGCAACAGAAATGCTATTGTCATTTGGTACATTTGTTAAAAGTAAACAGGTTAAGAATATTTTTCTAGTATCACATGGTGACTACAAAAAGAAATTGACATCCTGCTAATAAGATATACTATCTGTTATTGAATAATAATAAATTCTATTATGTTAGAGTAAATTAGGTTCAATGTCTTGTACGCACGTCCCCGTTCTGTGTTGTCGTATGACGTTTAACTTAACAAATACGCTGATAGGTTGACAATGTGTGGTCGACTGATTGTGTATAGTCGAAAGATAACAATAGCGAACTTTTAATCTGTAGAAATTTATCTCGCTATCGCCAGTAATGAAGCCATATTATATGTTTCATCGGAACACATAACTTCAGAATCTGGATTTGCAAGTTGATCTTGATGTTCTGGCAAAAAAGCATTACAATCATAAACACCGAATTGAATGTATACTTTTTTTGCTTGGTAACATTGTTGTATGAGTTCTGTTGTATCGGAATTAAATCTCGGAAGCGAAGTAAATAATAAAGAATTAAATCTGAAATGGAAGGAAAGTAAATCATACATTTGTTTGCCTAGTTATATATTATTTGAGTGATGTTTCTCCAGAATTTCACATAGCAAAATACATCTAAAATGCAACCAAAGTAAATAACACTATTTTGTTGGGGACATAATTTTATTTATGTTTCAGAGGAAGTTCATCTTGTTAAAGCCACCTGAAGGTTTGAAGAAATGATTAACATTTTTTCCGTTGGTACCATCATTGTATGAGTATTGCTTTACCTGAATTTGCTACTGCAGATGACTTATAGCAACATAATGAGTGAACTATTTAATGCTTCACATGCAAATATTGATACATCTAAGTTTATAAAATGCAGGCATTATAGTGAATTTCCCCACATAACCTGATTTGAAACAGTTCTTCACATTCTGTAAAGTTCTTTCTAAAATTCCTGCAAATTAGCAGAAAGTAGTCTGGAGAATTGAATACGATATGTCATGTTAATGGCTTTTCTGCCATATTTGCGTTTTTGGCCTGATTCTTTTGGCTTTATCACGTCGTGTTCTCGGTGAAATTGACCACATATGTGATTGTGCAGACAACTTTATCACATTACCTCATTATTATCCTCTTTTGACGTGTACGGAAGGTAAGCAACATTACTACTCTTTGTACCCCATTCTGGCCACGACAACACACAAAAAGATGGAAGATTTGTAATCAGTTTCATGAGATTAGTTATGGTTCTATTGTTGTGGGTTGGTTTATATTGGTGTTTCTGTTGTTTCTGTAAGACTTAATGGGTAAATCATTATCATTGCATTATCACTTAATTGTATATGCATTGCCTTGTCAATGAAAGCATTTCCGATTGTGCGAAACTGTTAGCAGTACATATTATCTATCAATCAATAAAGAACCACGTCAAACGTAGGCTTTAGTGATTCCCCTGAACTGTCTGTCTGATGTGTGGTTAGTAAATTAAATTTACTACTACTGATGTTCTGTAAAACAGTGAAAATCATTCATAATTTTATCACTTTGTCTTCTATGTCTCTTTTCCCATATTTTATCTTTTCGTTGGTAACAGAAATAGAAATTGAACCGTAATAGCTAAGAATCGATCATACATGCAAAAAATAAAAGTATTGTTGACTACTGGAGAACAGAAGTTGTAGATTGTATATTATTTTCCAAGCGTAATGTTCAAGTTCTGACATTACATATCAGATGTTCTAAAAATCGTGATTGTCTACATCTATATTTTTCTGTAATCATTCGTTTTACTCATGAATCTCTGAGAACAACTACACTAGTTCTTCTATGTATGGTGCATTACATTGAACCACGATTCACAGTCAATTATTGTTACGTATAGACAACAATATAGCTAGCGATAAACATGATTTGCAATGGTCCAACAAATTCTACCAAGAAATATCAGTCCCAACATAATTTCTAGAATGTTTGCATGTTGTTAATGAGTTTAAAAAGGATTTTAAAGTGGTAGAGGATTGATTTCATTATACACGGTTTCCCATATGTACTCCGTCACTCTCAACGAAGTACCAATTCTATCACGTAACTCCATAGCTTCAAGTGATCATCTACATACATGTCCGAAAATATCCACCTTATACACAAGACGAAACGAGATGGTTTCGAACCCATGACATCATGAGTACAAGGTGAACATCTTAACTACTGCGTAAAGGAGATTCCAGTGTTAATGAGTACTGTTAAAGAGTTCCAATATTATGTCCAGAAATAATAATTAAAAATGTATGATACATATATTCATAAAAATGACTTCACATAACAACAGTTATTGTATATGACTAATGTTATGTAAGCCTACTACTTTGCATATGACGATAGTGACAGCTTTTCTGTCCTCTGCTACAAATAAACCTCAAAATTAAAAACAACATTTAAAGTTGTAATAAAGAGACTTGATGCCATATTTGTTTAGTATTAATTGATATACACACGTAAGCTAAAGCGTTCTATATTCGTTTATATTGCAAGCCTGTCATATGATGTATACTGATTTTGGATTAATAATAAATGATCTTACTGCTACATTTTAGTTAGAAATACGTGTGCAGGCCTATACAAAAATGAATAGTACTTGCATTATTATTCTACACATCGAAGCAGTATATGTCCCATGCAAAACTGTGATCGTATTGGTACTATTTGTAAAGTTCCATTATAAAAAAATAGTGCACATGAGTATACATTGTAATTATTACAATAACAATTAACATATATGATGTTAGTGTGTCTGCTCTTTCGTGTTACAGGTAGAACATAAGGCAGATGTTTTGATTCTTCATGCGTTGAGTCAAAGTTTGTTTGTTTGTTTGTTTTTCGTTCGCTCCATTGTAACCATCACGGATATCCGTGCGATTTCCGCCGGGAGCGTGATTACGTTGTGCCACCGTTATGCGCCTTGTAGGCCTAGCACATCCGATTTCGGCATGCCGTGACAATTCGTGTGGGCTAACCTTAGCCTGTGACAGCCTCTATATCTGTCTCCAGGCACGCGCAGTGGTGACTCGTCGCCCAGACGATTTTTGCTCTCGTCTGACTCGCACAAGGTGTTCCACTGTCTATGAACTTGCCTCGTGTAATTGGACGTGCTGTGCCTGTGCCCATTGGGTACTGAACCGTTTCTCATCCGTGAGCCTGGTTCCTTAAGGGAAAGAACTCAACAGAGGAGTTGGACCCTGGCTCTTTCGCCCTCTTAGCCGAGGTGTCATTCACCGACATCGTGTACCCCTTGTCCAAGGACGAGTCTCACACCACGCGTTTGAGAGCAAGTGAACCATTTCTCTCTTCAAGTGTATTTCCGGTGTAGGAAAACCTGACAGTAGAGTTGGGCCAGGGCTAAATCGTTGTCACTTTTGTGCCTGAGCCCATCGGGTACGGAACCCTTTCTCTACGAACGCATATTTCCGGAAGGCTCGACATAAGAGTTGGGTTAGGTCTTCTTGCTTTACCAAACGCCAATGGTTGTGTCTTGGTCTCTGCCTGTAAGGAACACAGGCAACTAGAAGCTCGACTCGAACTGATGGAGCTTGTAGTTCCCCTTTCCTAGGGACTTTTCACTTTCTATTTGCAGTTCGCGCTGCCCTCTAGCGCTGTTCTGCCCTTTCATTGTTTCATTGTACTCGGTATGAAATCTATTTGTCTCTCGCCATGCATCTACCTTTACGTGCATTTTACATTGGCCGCCCCTCCAATGTTCGGACTGGACTGACTTGCTTCACTGTATGTCGACAGTGTCGCTATATGTGGTGATGCTGGTGGTGTCGGAGATATTGTCTGTCTCTTGTGCAGTCAAATCTCTTTCCTTCTACTATCTCCACATTCTCGGACACGATCCCGAAAAGATTTGGCCAGAATCATCTCGAGCTGCTGTATTTCTGTTTCCAGGGTGCACCGCGTGGAGGTACATTTGGGATCTTGGTTATCTGCTAACCCTGGGTCCGCCTAGAGCAATGCGTTCCCTTTGCACCCCAGAGTCAAAGTAAAAATGCTACTTAGTATTTGACTATAAATGAACTGTAGCCCTAAAATATACATTCTAGAGATACTTACATAATAGTGTGATCTTTTTTGGCATAATTTAGCCCTCCGCATACAACTTCGACGTTTGACGAAATCGTGAGAAAGAAAAATAGAATATATATATATATATATATATATATATATATATATATATATATATATATATGAATGCTTCATTTAAGAAATAAATCAAACGGTCCAAAAAATAAATACAATTAACTATTAGTATGAACCATTCCGCGATACAAATAACAAAACAATGTTCCGTGTAATTTAAATTTTAGGAAAATTTTCTTTATACAATTATCAGAAAACGAAATGGAAACGTATTTTTTCCGAGTCTGATAATCAGACCAATTGGCTTCCACAGATCATTTTAGGGTTAAGGAAGATTTTGTACATACAGAACACTGTAATATCTATACGGTTACCAAATGTTTAATGCTGTTTTTGTGATAGCGATCAAAAACAGATGGGGAATGTTATTTTTTATTGAATCAATTACCAAACACAACTGACGAAACCTAAGCAGAAATCATATGTGATTAGCAAACGTTGATAAAAATACACTAAATTCCGATATCAATTCAATAATCCACTCATCACATGTAACCGATAGGCCTTTCCGTAAGATATTCACAAATGTTCGGAGCTGAAGTCATATATTAAATGTGAACCAATCCTTTCATTTATCAATTTTAGCCGGACAACGGGCAGCAATTCGATTTTCTTTCTTTCACCACCAGGGGATGGCAAATGAGCCAGTCTATAAAGGAACCAAATATCGTCTGTCTTCGGGTTTTTTTCGTAGAGACTATACTTAACATCACAATTAAATAGTTACGGAAACTCTCCTATATATATATATATATATATATATATATTTATATATATAGTAGGTTTTATTTGTGCGAGTGTTTGTGCTTGATAGCTGGATTATTTCCGTTTCTTCATTATTTTCTATAGTTACCTTGTTTTCAATAATAAGCACTTCACTTGGAACACTTCGTGGAATGCAGAAACTTATAGCAGATCCAATACACGCCGCAGCTATGATAATGGGTATGAACACAATAGCCACAAAGAAATAGCTATTGTCGTCGTGCGAATCACGTGAATGATTTTCTGAAAACAAATGTTTCATACTGCATGGGTATTACTTACAATTATGACAAACAATATAATACCACTTAATGTACTTAAGATTATCTGGGACATGGAGATATGAGAACACATTACTGTCTGTATGACCAAAATGGGAAGATATCCGCTAAAGAATGGTAGTTTTAAAAAAAAAACGTGTTTAACATCATGTCATCCGATGGCTTCAGCAACGTAACTTAATCATGATACTAAAGACCGATACCAAACATATACTGTTAAAAACGAAACATTTTGTAGATACTTTTTTATAAAAGGTATTAGCTTATTGAACATCATTCAATCTATTCACTGTGTCCATCTCATCATTAACTGTTCGCCCTTATCTAAACTGTACTCACGCATGAAGTGTGATGTCGCGAAAAGTGTTACGGTCAAAACACAATTCTTGGGATTAACTCGTGAAATGTTCATAGGATTCCCATGAAACATAATGAAGACAAAGCACGCTGACCATATTATTGAATGGTTATAAAAGAGTTCCGGCCCTGGAATGTTGGTACATGTTTTAAATATTTTGTGTCCATTATGTTATGTTATGTTTCTCCAGAGCCACAAACGCATGGGACAGAAACCGTAGCTTGTCATTTCTGTCTTTGTGTTGTCATGTCTTTCAGTTCTTGGGTGTTGTTAAGGTTCTTTGACATGCCTTCTCTATTAATGGTTCTTCATAGGGTTTCTCTAGGTCTCCTTCTTCTTCTTACTCCCGATGGCACACAATCTAGTGAGTGATGGGGAATTCTTAGGTTTTTCATTCTGAGAGCATTTTCAATTAAAGTATATAGCCTTATGAAGGAATATATATGGGTGCCCATTAGTACTGACATATTGATGCTTTTCTATTTTTCGAAGTCGTATCATCATTTTAAACAATATATCAGGTATAGAGCACTTGACAAGTACTCGCGCACCTTGTAATCATGAATAATTATAACATGTGTGCCATTTTACAGACATATGTTATGACATCAGTTTATCATCAGTCATAGTCGTAAAGTCTTTGATGGATGTTCTGATGGAAGAGCCTGTTTTGCTCGTCCATTTTTATTTTGTCATCTGGTAACCATTTTAATGCTGGTAATGGCAGTCTGTTTTAATTTAGTCTATGTTCATGGCCGATAAAAATCCTTCGTGTCCATTTTATTTTTGTAAAATGCATATTTTTTGGGGTCTTTTCTCTTGCTTGTTTGATTTGTATTCTTCCTAACTAATATTTAGTTTTCTAAGACATTTATGTTCAAATGAATTTAATTTCTTCAATGTTTTTGTTATTTTCTAACTTGGCAACCATATTTTAATACGGATATTACATTATATTCAACAGCCGTAATGTGGTCATCATCCTCATCAGGTATCAAGCCTACTGACGTAGGCGATCATTGCTCCCCAGAGTTTCCTATGTCATGTATGGTGTACCACTAACTGTGTTGTTTACCTGACGTGGCATGCTATTATACTACCTAATGTTTTCTCACAATGTCGCCGTGTCTGTTGCTTTTGATCATGCTTGTTGTGACTATTTTCTTCAAATGCCAGTGTCTCATAACGTGGCCAAAAGATGAAATTGTTATTTTCTTTTTTATTGATTAATCTACGACTCGTATTCGACTCTTTCAACACATCCACATTAATTTTTTGAGGAATTCCACGGTAGCCCACGATATTCTCAATATACTTCTGAAGAACCACATCTCTACTGCCTCGAATTCCCACTGTCTTTTGTTTATTGACTCGCATCCATATGTTATTTTATGAGTTATATAGCTTTGTAAAACTCTCTTCCTCACCTCTAATGACATGGTCATATTACACACTATATTTTTTATGTTTCTAATTTTGTTTGTGCCTCCCCTATCTGCTGTTTATTTATGTTGAACTACTTTCACATGCTGTAATCGTTGTACCTAAGTACTTGACGTGGAGGTTCTGTTTTAATAATATATCATTCACTTTCACCTTGCAAGCTGCAGTATACTGTGTCTTTGAAATTTATGTTTCCTTGATATTTAGGAAGATGCCTTTCTCTGACTTTTAGTCACTACTACATTAAGTAATTCATGTAGGTCTTCCTCACTTGTAGCAATAAGAACAGTGTCATCCGCATATCTTAAATTATTTATGTTTATGTCATCTGACCGATATTCCTAGGATATGAATTATTGCACGCATTGTGTTTGTACTGTATAACAAGAACATATCTGATTAAAGTGCATATCCCTATCTAATATCCTGTTTTATTTTGTTGAAACCGGCGAAATTGATTCCATATTCATATTGCTTATTTTTTGGTTTCCAGTACATGTTCTTGAAGATTCTTAAATCCTTACTGTCGATGATCAAATTCACTAGCATGTATATAATTTCATTACATTGTTTGTTTGTTTGTTTTGCGTTCGCTCCATTGTTACCATCACGGATATCCGTGCGATTTCCGCCGGGAGCGTGATTACGTTGTGCCACCGTTATGCGCCTTGTAGGCCTAGCACATCCTATTTCGGCATACCTTGACAATTCGGGTGGACTATCATTAGCCTGTGACATCCTCTATTACTGTCTCCAGGCACGCGTAGTGGCGACTCTTCGCCCAGACGATTTTGCTATCGTCTGACTCGCACGAGGTGTTCCACTGTCTATGAACTCGCCTCGTGTAATTGGACGTGCTGTGCCTGTGCCCATTGGGTACTGAACCGTTTCTCATCCGTGAGCCTGGTTCCTTAAGGGAAAGAACTCAACAGAGGAGTTGGACCCTGGCTCTTTCGCCCTCTTAGCCGAGGTGTCATTCACTGACATCGTGTACCCCTTGTCCGAGGTCGAGTCTTACACCACGCGTTTGAGAGCAAGGCGTTCTAGAGCTGAGCGTCCTTGTCCCAAAAGCGCCTGAGCCCATCAGGTACTGAACCCTTTCTCTCTTCAATTGTATTTCCGGTGTAGGAAAACCTGACAGTAGAGTTGGACCAGGACTACCATCGTTGTCCCTTTCTTGATTAAGCCCATCGGGAACAGAACCCTTTCTCTTCGCGAGCATATTTCCGGTTTAGGAATGCTCGACATTAGGGATGGATTAGGTCTTCTTGCTTTACCAGCCACCAATGGATGGGTCTGGGTCTCTGTCAGGAACACATGTAACTAGATGCTCGACTCGAGCTGACGGAGCTTGTAGTTCCCCTTTCCTAGAGACTTTTCACTTTCTTTTTGCAGTTCGCGCTGCCCTCTAGCGCTGCTCTGCCCTTTCATTGTTTCATTGTACTCGGTATTGCCAATCTATTTGTCTCGCCATGCATCTACCTTTACGTGTATTTTATATTGACCGCCCCTCCAATGTTCGGACTGGGACTGACTAGCTTCACTGTATGTCGACAGTATGTCGCTATATGTGGTGATGCTGGTGGTGTCGGAGATATTGTCTGTCTCTTGTGCAGTCAAATCTCTTTCCATCTGCTACCTCCACATTCTCGGACACGATCCCCAAATGATTTGGCCAGAATCAGCTCGAGCTGCTGTATTTCTGTTTTCAGGGTGCACCGCATGGAGGTACATTTGGGATCTTGGTTATCTGCTAACCCTGGGTCCGCCTAGAGCAATGCGTTCCCTTCGCACCCCTTTTTTTCATTACATTTAACTTATGTATATGCCACATAAGAAAAGAAACAACAGACGTGAAGAGAACAATGTAATAAACTAAAAATACCATTAAACAGAAACATCGCTAGTGAGTCTTCCATAGTATCGGTGGAGAAAATATACAAAAACAGCATATAGTAGATGGTCTAGGCAAAATATTGTCATAATATTGTTATGACAACTCGGTAAGATAACAGATACACTAACAATTCATATGTTAGCTAGTCAAAGCAAAGACAGAAATTATACAAAATACCTACATAATGTACAACACCTAACACAAATCGGAATTAATGATGCTACATTAAGGACCTATTCAAAGAACTGAGTATGGCAATACTGAGACTTGCTAGAAACACAGCTCCACAACTGGATCAAATTAAGAATGAATTGATATGTAAGCTGGGACTAAAGACAAAATAAAAACTTAAGCAACTTTAAATGGTTGATTGTGTGTTTATCCAGCGGTCCATGGGCTCATGACGTGTGGTCCAAAGTCATTATGGGATATATCATGCGTTTGAAAACTGTTGTGTTGTTCCGTATAAGGTATTCCATTTATCAAGCACTGGGTGGGGGAGCATGTGTTACCCACCTGTCCCTACGGTGTAGCTCTCTCCCCTCTTAAATGAGATCCCTATTTATAACATTACGAAAGACACATGGGAATACCGAATGTAAACAACACTGTACAATCATCCCCATGATCAAACCGACAGAAATATTTTTCATAATCATCATGAAGATAGTTAAAAAATCAACTAAAAACAGAAATAAGTTCAGAATAATTGGGCTCCGTAGACTGCAAAGGTACTAACAATGATATGTATATATATATATATATATATATATATATATATATATATATATATATATATATATATATATATATATATATATATATTTGTCATGTGACGTATTCCTTCCAGAACGTTGTCTTCCCAATGAACTCTCTGAACCTCTCTCTGTCTTGGGTGATGTGGCTTGCATTTTCTAGCGATGCATTCATGTTATCTTTAATGTCGTCAGTCCATCGTCTTCTTGGTCTGCCCCTGTTCCTCTTCACAGGTACTCTTTCCTCCAGTATTTATCTTTCTAAACAGTTATGTCTCTTTATATGACCAAACAGGCGTAGTTTTCTTTTTGTTATTGTGTTTAGTAACCAACACTCTGGAATATTCAATGTGTTTACAATATCTGAGTTTCTGATTTTATCCTTCCATGATATTCTAAGTATCTTCCTGTAGCATCTCAGCTCGAATGCGTTGATCCTCTTTGCCACTGTCTTACTTAGAGTCCATATATATATATATATATATATATATATATATATATATATATATATATATATATATATAATATATTACTAGTGAACAATAATAGTGATGTCTTTATATGTAACAACAGACATGTACTTCTGTTTTATAGGCTACAAAACAGCATTTCGTAAAGTTAAATGTAATGAAGTAATACACATGCTTGTGAATTTGATAATCGACAGTAAGTATTTAAGAATCATCAAGAAGATGTACTGGCATCACATAGGGAGCAATAGGAATAGGGAATTAAAGCATCATAATCTATATCATAATCTGTGTTGCATACCTGACGTGGTGGTTATTATATTACCTAATTTTTTACTCATAATGTCACCTTATGTCTCTGTTGCTTTCGATCTTGTTTGTTGTGACTATGTCCTTCAAATATCTAATTTCTGCCTTTGCTGTGACCCGCTAGCATTTGCATATAAATTATTAGTGTATTTGCTTTCTTGTCGTGTAGTCATAATCATATTACTTGTTGCCACAACCATCTACTATATGTTGTCGTTGTATATTTTCGGCCGATAATATTGAAGAGATCCTAGCGTTGTTCTTGTTTATTTTTATTTTTAGTCTCTACAGTTTTCTCCTCGTGTCTGTCGTTTATTTTCCTTTGTGACATATCTTACTTTTTCTTTCCATTTATGTTATTGTGTTCTATTTAATAAGGTAGACTGCTTTTCAGTGATGTATCTGGCCTTTCTCCTCTCTGTGCCTGCTTCAGCCAATTCAGTTGTACACAATGTTTATATTTTTACCCTATTCCCTTTGGAGATACACTTTATTTATTATAATAATCAAATGTCGTCCCCGAAACGATTGGTGTTTGCAACAAACCTCAAACATTCCATGTCTCTTATTTGGTGTTGCACTCTGCTAGACTGTACCATGTCCGTCATATGATGTTACTTCAAGTTGTATCTCTTCCTACCTCATGATCGCTTCCTTTGACTTTTTTACCCTCAAGTACTATCTTCAACAAGGTGTCATGTCTTTTGATGTGTCCAAAATATAGTATATGCCTGAACTTTATTTCCCTCAATAATTCCTTCTCCTTATTAAGTATTGTTAGGACCCCTTTGATTTTTTTTTCTTTTCGTGATGTGCTCCCTATTCTACTATATATCCACATCACAAGGGCATCAATTTGTCTTCTAAGTGTGTGTTTACTGTACATGTTTCTACAACATAAAATAATATACAATATACTTAGCATGTGATAATTTTCATTTATAACTTATTTGTAATTTGTTTAGATGTTAATATTTTCCTAATGTCATTGAAAGTACTTTTAGCCATTCGTATCTTCCGTTTAACTTCTGTTTTACATCTGCCGGAATGTGTGATTGTGTGTTCAATATATTGAAAGTGTTCTACTTGTAGTTTCTCTCAATGTGTATTCATGTTTACCAGCTGTTCTTCTGTGACTGCTGATTCTCATTGTTTGTGGTTTTTTTGTAAATGTATATCCAGTGAATATGCTTATCTTTTTTTTTTGAACTTGATTTATTAGTTCATGTCTTTGTAGTTCATGTTAATTTTCGGCTAAAAGAACATTTCCATTTGCATATCTCAGGATTTTTACTTTTTTCTCCTGCTCTTGAGTCATGGCGTTCCTTCTATAGGTTTATAGATATATATTCTCAGTGTAGATATTAAATAAGCTGAATGATAAAATACATCATTGGCTTACCCCTCTTCTTGTTTCTATGTATTGTAAGTATCCATTTCACACCGTGTTGATGTTGTCGTTTGTTCCCAATATATATTTTCAATCAGTATGATGTCGTTTCCATATACACCTATTTCTTGATAACATTTGAATAATAAATCATTTGGACTCTTTCAAAGACATTGATGTAGTCTATGAAGCAAATATTGATAATTAGGTTGACTTCTATATATTTATCTATCAAAAGTTAGATTCTGTATATCTTCTGTGGTTCATGTGTTTTTTCCTAAATACACATTTCTTCATCGACCCCAGTGTATATCTTGTTTTTAATTAGTTCATGTATTATCTTGAGAAGTATTTTA
>CM067305.1:57647443-57722196 GCA_034231615.1 Meghimatium bilineatum
TTATTAAGTTCAGCTGTTATGTGTTTGGAGACTGCGGTCTTTTCACATTTTATTACGTTTTCTACTTATGCTTTGAGTATTGCTGATCCATCAATGATGTGTATGTAGTTTTTTTGGTTACGTTGCCATCAAACAGTTTTGGCACAAAATCTGCAAATCGCATATTATTTCTGTTTTTAGAAATATGCATTTTCTTTTTTGTATCTTTAATGTAGTCACCTTCATAAATATGCTTTTTTGCGATCTGCCTAATTTCATTAAGCATTTATTTTGTCTTCTGTTGTACCGACATCTCTATGTCACTGCATCTTGTTTCTAGCCATTGTTTTTTTCGTTGTTCTGCACATGTTACTCATCTCTATGTCTATAATTTAGTATTGTGGGGTATTTCTAGCTTTCTTTCTTTCCGACATTTTCTCTGTTATTTCATTTGTCACCCATGTTTTTGTTTGTTCTTCACTTTTCTTGTTAGTAAATTTCCATTTGATATTTAAATAATTTTCCTGATATTTTCCCATTAATTGTTTCTTTTTCTCTTCTGGATATACCTGCTGTATTGTTCTTAGAATTGTATCATTATATACTCATATATATATGTTTTAGTGCTGATGTGTTTATCTGTGGAACGTGATTTCGTCTACGCTATATTTGTTTATGTTTAACATGTATTGTGCATATCACTGCATTATGGTCAGAGTTTGTATTATCTCCTGGATTTGTTTTAGTGCTCTTGACAAGATTTTGAAGTCTATTGTTGGTCATACTGTAATTAATTTGATTTCTCTTTCTGTTTCAAGGACGTTTCCATATAATCTGTTTTCAGAATATATTTTATTTGAGCATGTAATTCTCCTCACATAACTATATGTCTTTATATGCCATTTTTTGTCCATAGTCCAAATTGCCCTGCAATGTTCTTGTGTCTTACTTTCTCTATATTGGATTAAAGTTCCCACATGGTTATTAGTATGTAAGTTGAATTTTCTGGCTCGAATATTTGTTTTAGGTCTTCGTAGTACTTTTCGATTTCTTCTTCAGTGTAGTTTGTAATCCATGAGTATGTTTGTACAATGGTCGGATCAAATTGTTTTTCGTTGATCGTTTTCATTATTATTCTGCCGTTATATTCCCCGGACGGCTTATATATTATTATAGCTCCTCCTTGATCAGTGTTCCCGCCCCCCCCCCCGTTTATGGAAATATCATCTAGACAGTAGAGCGAATATTCTCTTTTCGTGTATACCTATTCTCTTTCTATCTCTTCTCTGATACTCCTATAATATGTAAATATAATGCTGTTGCGCATAATATGAAGTATTATAGATTCTCTAAATGGTGTAGTGTAGTTATCACGCATACAGTAGTGTTCTAACGTGTTCCTATTCTATTATGTTGCTTCCTAATCTTCAGATGTTGTTAGTCCGTTGCTTGGATTTGGAATGTACGTGGCAAGGTTCCAGTCTTTTCCACTGTCGCCAGCCAGCATTCATTGGTATTCTCCAAACATGCCTCTTATGCGCCACACACTTTACATTTTTGCCGTTTGAGACGATGATCCATTTTGACTCCTCATAGTGCGACGTTTAATGAATGTTGTCATGCTGAT
Source organism: Meghimatium bilineatum (assembly GCA_034231615.1). Lineage (NCBI taxonomy): Eukaryota > Metazoa > Mollusca > Gastropoda > Stylommatophora > Philomycidae > Meghimatium > Meghimatium bilineatum. Next base: position 57,649,050 of record CM067305.1, read on the forward strand.
GCCTTTGGATGTTTCTTTGCGATTATAATTTACACTGTAATTAGCTGTTAGCTGGAATAGTTGAGAAGCCGGTTTTTTTTTCTTATTATTTAGATATGTATTTTGCAAGTCGGAACAAACCTTAATGATTTACGCTCTTCCTATAATCGACTATGAACAAAACAGCACATATCTTGCATGATGGAACCACATTTTGCATTAGGCTGTCTCCAGTTATACGCTTACCACATCATCGAATCTGCGTAATCCAGGATACACTAAAGTACACTTGTTTAAACGTCATCACCACACATACTTGCTTAGCGGTTGCTAAAATTAGATGGAGTTTGTATTGTGTGATATGTTGGTATTGACTTTCCTGCTGTTTTCACGGAATCCATCATCATTAGTTGCTTGGCTGCACCTGGTCCAGTTGGCATTCTGAAAAAGCAAAGATGTCTTTCCTATTGTCTGCACCATATGTGCTGTAAAAATAGTTTGTTAAGATTGGCCGGTGGTCACTGCCCACATTTTCCAAGACTTTCATAGTGCTATTTTATGCTGTGTCAGATGAAACAAATGGCACATCATGTCGGCTGATCGTATTGTGTGTCCCCTGTGTACGAGTGTTGGTGGAGTTTCCAAAGTCATATTTAGGCGTAGGTTTGAACTATTGCATATGTCTTCAACCTAGCCCTCTGTTTTTATTACGATTACAACTAAGAGTTGGGGAAAGCTAATACATAATGCCATAAAATGGTAGTCCCACCAAATGGTTGCGGCGATATCAGTAGTTGAAGATGTCATCACCTACTGCAGATTGCTGTCATTGAACATAACTAACTCCTGGTATTGCGAAGTGACATCATCGAGTGCTACAAGAACAATTTCGTCCGTATATAATGACACTTTAATGAATATACTGTCTTATATTTGGGCTTTTGGTTGCGCCAGCTCACGTGCGAAAATAAACGTTACTATCTGTTTTCACCATGTATACACATTAATGTAAGTGCAAATTATGTATATAACAGTAACAGTCCAACGTGGAACATGATGACCACAATGTCTGTTGTTGCATCTTTCTGGTGTGTGCTGTGATGATTGAAAAGTCCAATGTCAAATGTATGACATGCATGATAAGAATAGGCACTATGTGTACTTTATGTTCTTTCTGGACTTCATGTTTTCTATGTGCTTCTGAGATGAGATGTGTCTTGGCGATGCACAAAAATATTATGGTGTTACTACGCGACACTGAACGATTCTGATCAATAATACTTTCTGGAAGTGGCGTAAATGTTCAGCCTCTTTAGTTAAGCTTTCAGAGAGTCACCATAGCGTTTCTTTTTTTCAAATGGCCAGTCGTTTTTTTTGTTGCTTTTTTTGTATGAGGAACTTAACCATACCTCCGACCTTTTTGGGTGAGCTTGTCAGAAATGCACGCAACATTCATAGTTTGTCCTTCCTCATATGTGTTTGCATGCCACAAATGTTGGACCTCATTATCGGTTACTTTGCATTTCCAATTTATTGTGTTACATTTTCAGAAGCATCATATGTAGACGGGATTTAACACTATGCATGTCTTCTGTGCACAGTACATGTTTCACAAACCCTACAGCAAGACAGTGATAACAAATTTAATTGTGTGGCGAGGTTAATGACATTATGGTACAGTCTCATAAATACAACTATCGCTTCCGAAATTCTGCTGCTTTTTTCAGTATCAATGACATAAACTATGAAGAGATTACAACCGAGAATATATCATCAGGTAGGAGACAATTAATATGAACCTTGATGATTGGGTCATGGTACTGTTTAATATGTCAATATTTTGGATACAATTGCTATGGCTCTTGATGATTGGGTCATGGTACTTGTTCAAAGGGAGATGATTTAAATAGTACATCCATTTTCATGGTGTTGGTGTGCAGTCCACACCTGTCACATGCAGTCCACACCTTTCACATGCAGTCCACACCTGGCACATGCAGTCCACATCTGTCACATGCAGTCCACACCTTTCACATGTAGTTCACACATTTCACATGCAGTCCACACCTTCCCTTTCACATGCAGTACACACCTGGCACATGCAGTCCACACCTGCCACATGCAGTCCACACATTTCACATGCAGTCCACACATTTTACATGCAGTCCACACCTTTTACATGCGGTCCACACCTTTTACATGCAGTCCACACCTTTCACATGCAGTCTACACCTGTCACATGCAGTCTACACCTGTCACATGCAGTCTACACCTGTCACATGCAGTCTACACCTGCCACATGCAGTCTACACCTGTCACATGCAGTCCACACATGTCACATGCAGTTCACACCTGCCACATGCAGTCCACACATGTCACATGCAGTCCACACATGCCACATGCAGTCCACACATGCCACATGCAGTCCACACATGCCACATGCAGTCCACACATGTCACATGCAGTCCACACATGTCACATGCAGTCCACACATGTCACATGCAGTCTACACCTGTCACATGCAGTCCACACATGTCACATGCAGTCCACACATGTCACATGCAGTCCACACATGTCACATGCAGTCCACACATGTCACATGCAGTCCACACATGTCACATGCAGTCTACACATGTCACATGCAGTCCACACATGTCACATGCAGTCCACACATGTCACATGCAGTCCACACATGCCACATGCAGTCCACACATGTCACATGCAGTCCACACATGTCACATGCAGTCCACACATGTCACATGCAGTCTACACCTGTCACATGCAGTCTACACCTGTCACATGCAGTCCACACATGTCACATGCAGTCCACACATGTCACATGCAGTCCACACATGCCACATGCAGTCCACACATGTCACATGCAGTCCACACATGCCACATGCAGTCCACACATGTCACATGCAGTCCACACATGCCACATGCAGTCCACACCTTTCACATGCAGTCTACACCTGTCACATGCAGTCTACACCTGTCACATGCAGTCTACACCTGTCACATACAGTCCACACCTGCCACATGCAGTTGAACATATTTCGTGATAAGTGTACATGTTTTGCGTAACCGGAAGTTAGCCCACATCTATCCGCAAACAGTCGATCTGTGATGATCTATTTCATCTCGGTGGGAACGTGCAGTCTTTGATAAAATAATTATTTATATTTCCTATGTTAATTGCATTCCCATGATTTCACCACCCATGGAGAGTGATTAAGAACATAGTGATGAGTGCCACGCTTAAACGCGTTGGGTCTAGCACGCAGTAATACTTACGAATGGAGTACGCACATTATGAGCATTATATTCCTCTTTAGACTTTAATGAATACTTCCATTCATTATGAAGATGCACGTCACTTCGAAACAAGTTCATTCCTTTTGAGCATAAATGTCCATTCTGAACATCTACAGCTATTACAATAATGAAAGTCATGACTGGTAATATGTTTTTGATGCTCTGTGGCTAATGTTGGTATATTGTTGGACTACAGTGCATGTTTCGGAAGATTAGAATATCGTGTTCCTTTACGACAGTACAAAGCGTAACATGGATATTATGTTCTGTATATACTGGCGTGCGCAAATAGATAGTGGTACAGATTTGCATGAAATGTATCAATGAACTTAGCATTCCATACTGAGTATGAGCGAAGTGTTCATAAGCTTGAGACGGATACAATTGATGTCACATCTAAGATAAGATGTTTCGAATGTTTATTTTATGTGGTAGTAGTAGAATTGGACGTATGCAGAGAGTAATGGGAATTATGTTTAACCAGAGTGTCACGAAACATATCCGCATGCATACCTGTCGTCACACGCTGGGGAAGGCTGAACACTTGCATGTTATTTGCTTTTCCAGGAATGCATATACAGTGGGCTCATCATAATCATGACCATGCCTACACATGATCGTCATGTATGTAATATGTCCTTCAGAATGTTGCGACTGTGTGTTCCTTTTTTAGGTTGCATGATAACTCTTATTTTGAATCCTATATGATGCTCGTTTATTGTAACACCATACTTCATTCTCATGTCATGATTTCGAAAAAAACACACATTTATTTTTCAACTGGTTTAACTTGGAAATGATACACACAATAGCTGCAAGGTTCATTGTTCATGTGGTCACTGTGGAAAATGTGTGTTTGTTTTTTTTTTTACTTTTTCATAGCAAGCTAGTTAATAGTTGGATCATCATCACTGCACTCCGGACAAATTCATGAGATGCTCAGATTTCTACTTGAGTGTAGCCGCAATTAAACGTTGACCTACGGTCCCAGTTTGAAGTGATTGACCATCATTCTCTCATGCCTAAGAAACCACTTATTTCTAGCGACACCACATTTCAAATCAAAGTACTTTATTCTAGTCTTTAAACAAGAGTCATCGACACTTATGCAGTCATAGCAAGTGTACATATATAAACAAGCAGATACAGCAGACACATCGCAGACTTCAGCACATACATCATCTGTGGTTTTATATCGAAAATTGTCCCAACTGAATGTTTAAAGGAATAATTGTTAAAATAAACAGAAAATATTACGAGTATCACTATGTTTCTCCTGAAAACTATTTCCCTATTCACCACAATCCCTCTCATCGTTATACTAATATTTGGTGTATATACATCATCACTTTCTTCCCTAATACACTTCCCATTTCATTGAGCTACAAATGTTCAAATACTTAACCACTGACCAAGCTGTGCATTATTGTATACGGTGATTTAAAAAGAAAGGTTTATGACATGGACGAAAGGAACAATACTGTATTTGTGTGTATACATCATCAACATATTCATGAAATATCACATTTACATTAAGATTATTTTTTCAATTAAATAAAATGAAGAGAACTAACTATCAGGGAATTCAGTGCAATACGGTCCAATACGGATTCCATAACAACTGAAGCATTGACCAGTAACGCTGTCACAAGAAATGTTGAAACATGTTTCCCCACACTTGTTCTCACACATCAGACCATACAATGTTTGAGGGCAGTCTGTGGTAATGATACATAAACATATAGAATATAACATTTTAAATATCAATACTATTTTACGCAAGTATGCATTTTCTTAATTATGTGATTATTCATTACTCTAGCGTACATATGCTAGTTTTTCAGTTTTAATTATGGCCAATATTGTTACATTATTGTTCGTAATCTAACGCAGGTGTGAACATACGATAGACACTATCGACTAATGTCGTAGCAACCCAACCATCGATAGTAATTCTGATACCGTCATAATATGTATAAACTATGTTAATCACTCATGGTAAGACATCCTTCACAACCATTTGTTTTTGTCATTGATGTTGATGTTTTAATGTGAGAAATGACGAACTATTCACTCTTGCTTCCACATTTCACTGAGGTAGTTTCTATATAAATCTATGTTTTATACCACACGCACTATAACTCTCAATGGTTTGCATTATCTTGAGAGTAAATCTCTTTCCAGGACTTGGAAAAGAGATTTATCTAGATGTTCTATGGAAAATATATTTACTTTCCATAGCATGTGTTGGAATCATGTACTTCATCATACCCACAAGCATCCTTCCCTGGCAAATGTTCATAACAATATAACTATTGACATTGATCACTTTGAAAAGTTGTTGTAGTATTTGGAAGATTATTGCAATAAATGGGGAGTATGATCCACTCATATTTCTAGAACCACTATTTAATTGATTTAAGTAGTAAGAACGGACACGAATGAAGAGAATAGTACTGAAACTTGAGAATAGGGAGAAGTTGTGAGTGAACATGTAAACATAGCCTAATAATTATGAGAATACACCACAAGTGCATATTATTTGTGAGAGGTAATTACAGGTGAGGAACGAAGTTAAGTCAATGATCGGACATAAGGAAGAACAGATAGCCGAGCTGGACATTCGACCTGGTTTCAGAGATATAATTATTGTAATTGTACTTATGCAATTTGTGTATAAGAATTTCTTTGAATCTTCGGCGATCATCGTTTTAGGGACGTTGTAATAATTCGTGCATGAATACAATTATCTTGTGTCAGGTTAGAATAATTAGTAGTCGTACTTTTGGAATAGTATGTCATGGTTGAACACGACTTGGACTCGTGGTTCTAGAGAATGTTTCTATAGATTGTAATATTGATACTGCTGTAGAGATCGATTGTGTGATAATGTAGTGGATGTGTATTATATGACATACTTTCATGAGAATCAACACTTAAAAGCGATTGTCGTGCAACCCGATTGTGAGTACAGTTTTATAGTTCATGTCTGTCCTGTGAGAGATGTTCACGAGAGTGAGATACGAACCATTTATTGAACACCAAAAAACATCTATAACTAAGAAGGCCGAAGTTGATCTGAGATATATGTTACCAAGAATGCACTGGATGTTCTGGGTAGATAATTTGGGCAACCTGAGTATAGTTGTACAGAGATTCGTTGGGAATATTGTCCGCCGTTTCTGATGAACATTGTGTGATACTGATTGAATTCAAGGTTTCAGAATAGATCATCGCTATTATATAGGGCGAATCTTTCATGAGACTTTATATAAGAGATGAGAGTGGACAGTTCCATTGTTTTTTTCAATGATTTTTTTCCGAATCAAATAATTATTTACAGAGACTATTTTCTTCACTTGAAGATAACAAATGCAGTTACGGAGATACGTCGACACGGATAATCATATACTTACTTGATTGTCCAATTGCAGTACAAAGAAAAACAAATGTACAGGTCGAAGGATTACCTACAAATCACCGATGTTAAAGAACACCCTATACACCCTGAAATGATAAAAGTGAAAGGCAGTCGACTTGAGAGAGGAAAGTCGTGAATGGGGAGCGTAGAGGATATTATACAGAGTGTGAGCATATTGAATGGTGTGCTACACGATGCGAAGTGAAGTCGGGCTCACTTAGATTGTCCGACAGCCTTCAAAGTAATACTAACATTCAATAGATAATACAGGGAATGGTGTCCGACAGTGGTGGAGTCGGAGGCACTCCTTCTGATCAGTAAGAATTCCATGGAAGGTGATGTGATTATATATATATATATATAAATGGGTTGGTTGAGAGACACAGCAGTAGTGACTGGGCCTTCGCGGATCAAAGGTGGGGGGGGGGGGCGATATCAGGAAAGAAAGTGGTGCATACGTTCAGACGAAAAGCAGCATGACAATGCATATTTTGGCAGTAACCGAAGCTTTGAAATTGGTGTGCTCACACACTATCTGTCAGCATGCATGTATACTCAGTTACTTGATACGGGAGCAGTGGCTGCATGCGGTGACGAATTCATGTGTGCGTCAGATGACTTTTATTTATGTGCATGGACATCCGTGGTAATGAGAGAACAGACAGCTTGGCCGCACACACTGCTACTACGGCTGTTGATGGAGCGACGGATCAAGCAGACATTCTGAATACCCTATGGGAAAACGCACGAACAAATGTCTGTATAAGTGACGTTGATCTTGTTCCATACTATAATAACGGAGTTTTGTTTGAAATGTGGTGTCGCTAGACAAGAGCGGTTTCGTGGACGAGAAATAATGATGGTCAATCAAGGACGTCCTGGGACCGGCAGTCAACGTATAATGGCAGATACATTCAAGGAGAGATCTGAGCACCTATGGACTTGTCCCGAGTGAAATGACGATGTCCGCACTGCAGTGACGAAGATCCAAGTAATAACTAACTTGCATTTAGTTACAGCGAAGAAACAGTAAGCATTCAACGCTTAACTTGTCGCTTTGTGTTATACACGATTGACCTAATGTTTTCAAATGTTTGCTGACCTTGTCAGACCTTATCGAACAGCAGTACTTTAACTGTCATACTTAGCAGACTACGAAGGAGCAAGACCGACATATATTGGTAAAACCATGCGAATTGTGTATATTTAAGGTAATTATATTGTATGAACTGTAATTGCATTGTTAGTTTGGTGACCTTGCAGGTTTAGCCTACTGTGATTACATATTGTGAATTGGTAACTCTTGTGAAAGTATAATAACTTTTATGCAACATTTGACAATTGTATTCTTCCCAACTTCTGATACAGTACATATTTGCGTTGAAGAGTAAACTCTAGGGTAGGGGGACCAGGGGGAGTTATATTAATACGATTATTGTTTTCAGTAAGGCAATAAGATGTATATTGATACATCGATTAGACGGGTCTTAACACAATAGAGTACTGGATGTCTATACTGACGAATGTAGTTTTGAATTAATGTTATAGTTTTTATATGTGAGCTATGTTGTTGTTGTCGATATTCCTATGCTGATGCATACTGCTACTCTTGTCAGCACAATGCCATTATTTTTTTAAAAAGTGCAGACCTTCTGAAGTTGACTTAGTGATCTTTACAATACGTTAGTGACTGATAAGGTTGTCTGTAGAAGATTTTCCCTGACAGTTGAAAGGTAAGGACAGTCAGTAAGGAGGTATTCTACCGTGTCATTTGAATGAGAGCATTGTCTACAAGTGTGCAGTTGGTGAGGTTTGATATGATTTAAATGGACATTGGTCTTGCATGTGATGTTGGAATACGAGATAAGCAATTGGTTTCTCCTGCGAACTTTGTTTATGTTAGCATTGCCCTTTTGATTTCACTAAATACATTACGCCCAGTCAGCCCATTTTCCATTCTGTTCAGCCAGAATTCCCTGGTGTTGTTTCAGAGAATATGGTTGACTTGTCGAATATTACAAGATCTTGGCTTTTGTTGTTTTGAGACGCGTTTTCATACAAGTCTGCTCTCTACTTCGTTTCCTGTTGTATCGCTATGTTTTGGGATCCATTGCATAAACACACTGATTGGACATGTAGAGGAGATAAGACTATAAGCTTTCTCGTTATGTGGAGAATATCTTGATTTTCATTTACGATATGTCTAAATTCTTCCACAACTAATATAGACTCTGGAAAAATTTATGTCTGATGGTTTTTGTTTCATGAGATCAAACTGTTGGTGTATTAACTCAATAGATATCTTGATGGCCTCCGACTCCGGTTAATAAATTGATAAATGTTCACCACAAGAGCCACATAACTGCAATAATAGCCATCAGGGTATCATATACGGATGCCATGTTTTGCAAAACTGTTGTCGATGAACGCCGATTCACCTGTGTAGGCTATGGTTGCTGATGGTGGGCATTTGTTTATATATTTTAGGGCACATGTCCTCATAATTGTTTGTAGTGTTCCCTTATTGGTTTTTCAACTAAACATGTTGTTTGATATTTCTATATTTATGCAGGGATAACATGTTTACCTGAGGATGTGCTCTCTTTGAGAATTGTCACTTGCAGTGAAATTTCTTTTCACCTCACTAGATGCGCTACATATTCATATTCGGAACACCACGTACACGTTAGCAGCCAGGAAAATGATTATTACTGCAGCGTATCTTCTTTTTACACAGTGAGCTCAATGCATTGATATGGTAATGTTTCACGCTGTAGGAATGCGTATTTGTATACCGATATATGAAAGATTAAAAGGATTCCACAAGATGAAAGCCTTACCATTTTATCCACGCCATGTAGTGAAATTATAATGTTGCATAATGTTGTGTATAATAAGCCAAACGAAACACATTCAAACGTCTAGCGTTTGTAGTTACAACCAGGCAATATATTATCATGACATATATTGAATTACAATATATTGGCTTATATTACCAATATCATCTCCATGTAGATGGCAGATACACCACATCAATACGTTATGTGTTATTGTAAGACAGTAACACTTGATCGTTACGTTCAACAAACGGACCAACACAATCTAGATGTTAGGCAGATGATTATCACTATGATGTTTGGTCTATGTACGGAGGCTAAGTCGAATGAAAGCATACACATCACTGCTGTGACCATCCAGAACACTCTTACATGGTCGCGAAACACAGCCCCATGCTACGACAACTCACGCTTATATGTGTACCCGAACGCGGGCGTGGAGGGAAACGAACGGGCAGACAAATTAGCTAGTCTCAGCACCACAACAGACGGTCAGCCTATGGAACGAGCAGACATACTCATTGCTCTTCGTGATTCCTCACAATCAGAAGATTTTGAGATGAATAAGCATGAGTCAATATCAAGAATGCAAGAATTGGGAGTGAGGATGGGCTTGGCCCGAAGAGAACCCCTGACAAAGATTTCAAAAAGAGTAGTGAACCAACAAAGAACCGGAAATATCCGCCGTTATACCCTAAGAGATTTACTGAAGCGGGGATCGGAGCATCTATGGAAGTGCACGATGTGCGAAGATGATAATCAACATACCTTATACCTAATACATATTTTAAGACAGGAAGGAAAAAAAATACACAACATATATAAAGCACACAAAGAGGTCCTTGCAATATAAATATTTTACAACATATGTTGCATGGCTTAAGGGGATATAACGCGAAACGGAATTAAGAATATCATGAAACTTGCTAGTGATGTTATAATAGTGCTATAAGAAAAATACTGTAGTGAAAATCGAATAATGAAATATTTAGGGTGGCTATAATTACGTTTAGTGTATGCATCACACCAAATTAAGGGGTGTACATAGTGATATGCACACATTAACTCTGTACGTAGACATATGAGTAATGGCTTCTAAATGACCTCCTATTTCTGGTATCCATTTAGTATGAGTTTATGTTCTGCATTATGTTCTTAAAATATTAACATGACATTAGAAAATATAAATCTTTCTGCACATATTATATTGTCATTTGTGACAGATGACACATAAATAGCAATCGATACATAACGTTCACAAAATAATGGATATGTAAGGTAATAAAATCGATATGCCTGTCACCAACTGAAATGTGAACTCATTATAATTACACATGCTAGATAACATTGTCAAATTCGTGTTTAGTTGATAAATCTGCTTGAACACATAGTAGATATAAAGTGGAAATTGTCTCTTCTAGTGGTCCTCAAAAATGTGTCCTTCATTTGAGGAAATCATTCTCCTGTGAGATCATGGATCATTATATATATATATATATATATATATATATAGCATGATAGTTTGCATCAGATCTGGTTGCCGTGTATTTCATTAGCTGTCGCTTAAATACTTACCGCTATGTAGTTAAATTAGACGGGTCTGTGCACCTCCCCATCCCCCTTTTTCAAATGTGTTCTCCTTTGCTTCCATGAAAGGTCATTGGACCCCTGGATGTTAGCACTTTTAACTAGACAACCCAGATTATGTTGTAATGGATGTGATGGTGCTGAAATAATTTAGCTGTGAACAAGTAGGTCTCAACGCCCATAGCCTTTTCGAGAAAACGAATATGTCATCCTCAGTTAAGTTACCGGTCTGACACTCACATTAATAATGTTTATAGTTTCTAAAACGTGGTTGAATTAGATATATTTATTGGTGTATGGTTAGTGCCCGAATGTAGGCAATCCATATCTGCAGTACCCCGAGATCATAATGTCTTGCCAGGTGTACATCATGTGTGTCTTGTCCAACTAGTTAACTTTTCTTACATTAGATTTGTTGTCCCATCTGCAGAAATTACAGACACATCAATATCCGCCACATATGAAATAGCACACATATCAATATCTGCCACATATGAAATGACACACACATCAATATCTGCCACATATTGAAATGTCACACACACACATCAATATCTGCCACATATGAAATGACACACACACACATCAATATCTGCCACATATGACATGACACACATATCAATAATTGCCACGAATGAAATGGCACCCATATCAATATCTGCCACATATGAAATGACACACACATCAATATCTGCCACATATTGAAATGACACACACATCAATATCTGCCACATATGAAATGACACACACACAACAATATCTGCCACATATGAAATGACACACATATCAATAATTGCCACATATGAAATGACACACACATCAATATATGCAACATATGAAATGACACACATATCAATAATTGCCACATATGAAATGACACGCACATCAATATATGCAACATATGAAATGACACACATATCAATATCTGCCACATATGAAATGACACGCACATCAATATATGCAACATATGAAATGGCACACACATCAATATCTGCCACATATTAAATGACACACACATCAATATCTGCCACATATGAAATGACACACATATCAATAATTGCCACATATGAAATGACACACACATCAATATATGCAACATATGAAATGGCACACACATAAATATCTGCCACATATGAAATGACACACACATAAATATCTGCCACATATTGAAATGGCATACACATCAATATCTGCCACATATTAAATGACACACACACATCAATATCTGCCACATATGAAATGATCTACAAGCGAACACTTGTGCAATGTTCGCTGACATATGCATCTCTGCACTGAAGTACATTTGTTTAACTGAAAACAAAAGTAACAAATCGAGATAAGAGATACAGTTTGTCCGCCCAAACCCCAAACTTAATTCCTCACCTCCTACGATACCTCCGTCTGGAAAGAAGACAGTGTTTCTTTTCTGTACTCACTGAACTAGAAGTCCAGCTTTCGGTTGTCACACCTTATCTGTTTATCTTCAATACTTAATACATATAAATTGAAATGAATCATGCGACTAGTACCGAAATATTAATTGATTACATTACTACCTTGACATTTAGGACCAACACGTTTACCAATGCATGACACGCAGTTCCCGGTCTCAATGTTACACACATTCATATAGCAGAAAACAGAACACAACAGGTTACATTCGGCTCCGTATCTTGCGTTCGCACATTCTAAAACAAGGAAAGACCAATCAATCAGTGTTCAGTGGCATCATTTGTTTTACATAACTACAGCTGTCTTAGCAACCTTAGTCAATACATATTCATGTATTTAAAACAAATTGAATTGTTTAACGTCAGGAGCTGAAATAAGTAGCATGATATTACATGATTTATACAACACAATTCTGAATGATGTATTAGGACTGATCAAAACGCTTAATATGAATAGTATACAGTAATATGATTTACATATATTATTATGGATATGATGAATTATTTGTTTGTTTTAAGTTTCAGAATTAAACTCACATGAATGTGATCAGTGATGGTCTCAGCAATTGTAGTATCGCATGCAGGTACACAATGATAATACACGTTGATGTAATGTCACTTACACGGATGATTGTAATAATTGGCAAAAATATACGAATTATTCAACTTTGCTCCAGGTCAATGGGCATGAGCCTAGGGACCACTATCTCATGTACCAAAATGTACTTTTCGGTATCTATTGGTACAAATAAACAATTGTATAATGACATTCGCTATATGTATATATATACACACACATATATATATATATATATATATATATATATATATATATATATATATATATATATATATATATATATATATATTCATCCATTTTCATTTTGCGCTGAAGTTAGCACATAGGGCAGAGGTCAAATCTCTCCAATTGTGTCTGTTCAAAGCTATTCTATGTAGTTCGTGAATAGTATGAATATTGGTTCTTTTACTTTCTCTAGGTATTGTTCTTCTGAGTGTGGTTTAGTTTAGTATAGTCTAATTTTAGTCTTAATTCGTGATTGAAAAATACGTTCACAACACATGGGGAATTCCCATAAGTGCTCCTCTCTCAATTCCAGCAGCTATCCCAGTTTATGTAGAGTCCCAGTGAGGTGTTGATTGTGTGATATTCGGGGCCTTCCAAAATAATTACTTTTCCTACCCTCCCCTCTAGGTACTCCCATTTCTAGCATTCTGTGTATGAGTTTTCTCGGCCTCAAAGACATGTTCTTCATCTTGAAATGAGATTATTGCTGCCATGATAAAGTATGCTTTATTTCCTCTCGACAAGTGTCTTATATCGCCAAATTGCCTGCCAATAGGCTCTCTCGTTTTCTCAACTCCAGCATGAACATTCATTTAATGTTCTGGACTATTGAATTATCCATTAAGTACCATTATTCTTTTCTAAATATGCACTTTTCTGTCTTGCACTTTTAGAACGCCATGAGAGTGTGTGAATATTACCGAGTGTGGTAATATCAATCAATCAATCAATAAACCCATAACCCTTCAGGGTCGTAAGGGTACCACATTGGATGATTCAGCACACAGAGTCATCCAGCGAATTATATCCTCAGCGATGCGGATGAGTGTGGAAATATCTTGCCCTGTCCATTCCTTGATGTTGTCTGTCCATGTCTTTATTTGTCCTGCTCTGCTTCTTCCACCCTCGATAGTTCCCTGCAGTATTGTTTTTGACAAGGAATCATGCCTGCATACATGTCCGATCCATGCTGGATTTCGTCGTTTCACTATTGAAAGCAATGGTTCCTGGACACCTGCACACATCTCTACTTTATTTCTTACGTACACATTGGTCTTTTGTTGCCTATATGAAATTAGTAAAATTCTTCTGAAGCATTTATACTCGAAAGCCTGTAATCTTCTCTCCATGTCCGCAGTGAGTGTCAAACTCTCACAACCATACAACACAACAGAAAGCACCAGCGACTTATACAGTTTGATTTTCACTCCAACACTGATGTTGCGTTTCCAAATCACAGTTAGCCTTGACAAGGACGCTATAGCCATCTCCAGCCTTATTTTTAGTTCTGCTTTGCATTTACCATCGCTGCATATACTGGATCCGAGGTGTTTGAAGGTATTCACCGCCACAAGCTTATGTCCATTCATCATGATATTGGTCTGGTTTTCAGTGTCTCTGCTGTTTACGAAGATGTTGCTCTTATCTGTATTGATTTCCATTCCGTACATGCTGGTAACTTTTTCCAACTTTGATGTTAATTCTTGCAATGAATGTTCTGACCCGGTTATAAGATCAATATCATCAGCGAAACGCAAGTTGCAAATAGGGCAATAGAGTGTGGTAATATATCAGCTATCAACCAATTAAGTGCTGCAGTAAGTCCCCCTATCTCCATCCTCGATGTGATAGTCGAATATACTGAAGATTTTTCAACCACCTTCACGTCATTTCTGTATGCACAAAGACTCAACCGCTTTTATTTGTGTTTCTGCTAGCTGAGCCATTTTTGTACATAATAAAGTCTTGTGGTTTTTCAACAGCTCGTCAGTTATTTTTTTTTTCTATTTTTTAATTTGTTTTAGAGGGTGATACATGCAGATACTATCACAGCATTTCACCTACGTTTAGTTCAAAACTCTGGTAGCTATTACAAACACAATAAAGGTTAAAATCTAGAACTTCCCTGGCTTGTTGTGGTCATGAAGCCATTTCATGGCCACACGTGATAGGTTGAAGTTTTAATTTAAAATTAAATACTAAAGCTTCGAGATTTACGTGTGATGTAAAACGTAATCCTAGCAAGATAGAGACAGGATGTTTTTAGACGACAGCAAGATATCGCAATCGCTTTCATTTATGAGTCTAGCTTCCTTTTAGCAGTTACCGAGATGTTCCCTTACGTTATTTGATGAAAGAGAGAGAGAGAGAGTGAAGGAATGAAACCAGCCATCTACTAGTCATCTAATAGATAATCATGTGTATT
Source organism: Meghimatium bilineatum (assembly GCA_034231615.1). Lineage (NCBI taxonomy): Eukaryota > Metazoa > Mollusca > Gastropoda > Stylommatophora > Philomycidae > Meghimatium > Meghimatium bilineatum. The sequence continues at coordinate 57,664,651 of CM067305.1, forward strand.
ATCCATTTTTTTGATAGACTCTTGCACGAGGTAAGTGCAATTTGACATACTACCGCAAGCTTTTCAGTTAAATTCGACTGAGAAGACAGACGGAATGCTATCAGTTGCAGCCTTCTTCATTGAGAATAGAAATGTTCTTATGTCATAACTCGGGCATACATGCTATCCAGGATAAATTGGAGTGACAGTCAAGTCTTACTATCACACGTCTATCATTTTGAAAGATACAGTAGCTCTACCTTCTACTGAAAAGAGAATTTATTTGGAAGTACCTTTTCTATCCAATGAACATTGAAGTGACAGCCAAATCTTACTGTCACACGCCTATAATTTTGAGAGGGAACTGCAGCCCCAAATCTTTACTGCGGTACGTCACATTATTATTCAATTCTTTTCATGAGAAGCTGATACAGAAGATATATATCTTCTGAAGGAAACCACGTTAATTATGTGATCAATTATGATCGAGAGCTAAATCTTACATCACCAAGTTAATATATTCGTATTTGAGCTAGTGTCAATTTACCAAGGGTGCTGACGCAACCCATGTTGTGAGTATTTGTACTGACATTACCTGCCATTCTACATAATCGCAGTCGAGTGGTACGATGACTTCCGATATTATCGTGTGAAGGTGATCTATTCCTTCTAGGGAATAGATTAGTGGTTTAGGTTGTGTATAATGTGTAATGTCAACGAATCAGTCTAAGTGCTCGAGTATATTACGTTCCTACTCACACTTAAGACCACCCACGCTTAAGTTCTAAGCTGGGGTTGTTTCCAAAGAGAAACATGCGTTTTGAGATCACCTCAGGTAATTAAGGTTATTGAGCTGTGTGCTGAGACTGACTTATTGGTCAAGGTACAACAACTCTTAAGAAAGTATTCAATAATTTAGGCGTTTAGTCATCTGCCTGAATATTGTATCTTCAATCAACATATGAAGAGCCTTCCATCCTGCCTGAATATTTTATCTTCAATCAACCAATGAAGATCCTTCCATCATGCCTGAATATTTTATCTTCAATCATACTATGAAGATCCTTCCATCATGCCTGAATATTTTATCTTCAATCAACCAATGACGATCATTCCATCATGTCTGAATAGTTTATCTTCAATCAATCTATGCAGATCCTTCCATAATGCCTGAATATTTTATCTTCAATCAACCAATGACGATCATTCCATCCTGCCTGGATAGTTTATCTTCAATTAATATATGCAGATCCTTCCATCCTGTCTGAATATTATATCTTCAATCATCCTATGAAGATCCTTCCACTGAAAGTTCATACTTGCATCTTCAATCACCATATGAAGATCAGTCTATGACAAACCCTAGGATCTTCAATCAAGCCGATGAGGATCAATACGAAAGGAGGACCTGACCATAGGATAAGTACACTTCTGATTACTTCACAATTGTAACCTTAGCCTAATTATAATAGGGTATCGTAGGAGTTAAAAATCTTCCATTTTGGAAACTAGAAGATGGGGATTTTTTCTCATCCCTCAATTCCCCCCCCCCTAAGAAGAAGTATGTGTGTCAGTTTTAATGCTAGCAGACTTTCATTAATTGACATGTCTGTAAACTTTCTGAAACAATACATTGATTGACAGGAAGCCAATCATCGGTTCCTTTGTTTCTATTTTCACCATACTACAATTATCATTATGTAACTGCATTCATCGGATTTGTTGACTGCATATTTTGTGATAGATTTATAGTTGTTGTAGTCTGTTGATGTGTCTCTGTTCTTGTGGAGTATGGATGGTAGCAGGAGTACACAGGAAGAAGTCTTAGGATACAAAACGGGAAACCACTGAGATCATCGAGCCAAGAAAGTCTTTGAGAACAATCGACTCCATGAGATGGATGTCATTGGTCCATGCTGATAGAGTTTTACGAGTCTACTTTAATGATATTTCTGACTCTGACTTTAATGCCCTTTCGACCACGTCTTTAATGTCGCTCTCCTATCTTTGTCTTTAATGGTGCCTTTCGACCATGGTGTGTCATGCCGTCTTTAGTTTCGAATGTAGCTGGCGAGTTCGTGCACTGTAACCTGGGCCCTGGAACCTGTCCATTTTCGACACGCTTTCTTTACTTGAATTATTAATTTACTCAGTAATGTCTTCTCAGTGTTTACCTTTACCAACTCACTACCTTTCATATTTCTTTAAATATCCCCATACTCTTAGCAGTGTGTCTTCAGGACCTGCCATCCATGATCTGCCACGCTTGATTCGTTTTTCCATTTGACTCATCTAGACGTTCGTGTAATAGGTAGTGGTTGTATTTTGTCACTTTAAGATACGGACCTAATCTGTGCTAACTGATGCCGCACTCTAATCATGGGGAGATCAAGAAGAAATATCATAACACACGTGAGTGTATCCCTAGTACGCCTCCGTAGCGCTCTCATTGTCTCATTTTGTACTTTTTCTAATCTATCAACTTACACTGTATGTGACAGTTTTCGTTAGGCCAAAGCCATAATCTGTGACAGATTTTGACATCACTTGTAGACGCTGAAAAAGTATCAATTGTTGCATGTCGAATGTCGTCATCACCTTAAAATTGATCTTTCTTTTAGTCTTATGTATCAAATTTGTGACATGTTTGTTGAATGAGAGACTTCTATCAAAGCTCTCCTAAGATATTTAAGGTCATGTTCTCTTTCAATGAATAACTGACAATTAAGGTATACCAGACAGCCTTAGCTATCAGTGATTTATCAAAGCGTTATATATAATGCACCATACCGACAATTTATCTAGTCCACTCTGTACACTATCAGCAATATTTTTTCTAATTCTGTCCATGTTGTATAGTAGTCGTAACATACACGTATTTTAGAACTCTGCAATTGCTTGAGGTTTGCAATTGAGTAATTGTCATCGAATGCATATTATTCACCACTTGGGACAGAGGGATCCTAGTGTCAGATTAGGTGATATTGTTATGATCTCAGACGTCCAGGTTCCGCACATCAGAACAACCTTTCTACAGATTAACTCATTTCTATCCAACGTATGATCCAAGTATGGATATCGTGTACCATGTTGACAAGAATGATGTAATTCTATTGTACGCATTTTCTATATATATCGCTGCAACTACAGATTCTTCTTTATTCTGAAAACCTTCTAAGCTTAATACGCAATCACTGCTGCATTTGTGACTGTGTATATTATGGGTCTGCATGCACTTAGGTTATTTGGGAGAACGCCTTTGATATCTAGTTTCCTGGTTATGTGTCTAGCAACAATTCTTTCCAGAATCTTACTTTATACATTATGTAGTGGGATAATGCTATAACCGTTGTAGTCTGTAATGCTATGTCCGTAGAATCTTTGCCTTGTGTTGGCATAGGAATACTATAGCAATGTAGTCACCCCTCTGTTATTACTTCTGTTTTCATACTCACATTATAATTGTATGTTATCTTAGCTAGAATATTCTCCATAATGTCATTGAGTAAGCTGTATTTGATTCCATCCGTGCTGGAGCGTCATCTGATGTATTCTTAATAGCCTGCTGCACTTCAACATCTGCACGCTGGCCTTCTTTGGACTTGATATGCGTGACGGATGTTAGAGTACGCAGCATTTCACTATGTAGATCTAAGTCACCCTAAATTAGTTTGTTGGATATTTATATCAAAGAAGGATATGCATTTCATCGCATATGATGTCAGTGTCTGCCCTGAGTCGTTCTTCACGCTTGTACTAGGTTTCGTTTTTGTTCTCACCTTCATTGACCTATGTAGCTCCAAGAACTTGTGTAATGCTTTGTCCACCGTGACCTCCTCAGCAAAGTTTTCCCATCACATCTTTGCTTCTTCGGCAAGTTGTATAAAAGTATCAATTGTTTTCTTCATTGCACGCTGTGCCTCCAGTCTATCACAGAGTGTGGTGTGTGCCTGTTTTTTTTTCTTGCGTTGCCAATCCTTTATAGCTTGGTTTTTGAGTAGCCATGCTGTATCTGTATCTTTAGTCCACCATCAGGGCTGTTGAATCTTGAGTATCACCAACTTGCGTTGCCAGGTCTTCTTTTTCAAGTTGATAAGCACTGATTCTTACGTGCGTTACATCTCTAAATGTATGGTGAATATTGATAAATCTGACTTGACGCTATTTCGAGAAACGTATTGCGCATGACAATTTGCCGTTGCCACAGTCTTTAAGAGCTATCCATCTCGCAGATTTCGCTCCATGAACTTACAACAGTGCGAGTTTAAAGTTTGAATTTGAGTCTATGTAGTTGGTTGCTAATCTAGTCATGTTCACACAGTTCAGAAGAGTTAGGTCCGTCTCTAGTAGCGCTTTGTTTAATGCTAGTCCTTTTTGCGTTGTTGTTTGGGTTTCACTAAGTGATATTGTGTGCATTGAAATACCCACACTAGTAGCATTTTTTTAAAGAGAGATGCTCTAGTTCGCTAATACATTCCCAGTCTTCGGGCTTAATATGAGAGCAAATTTTCATGTATATGTTAACAATATTCCACATTCTACCCTGGAATATTATCTGCACTATCTTGCAACTCTCTATATCCACGCTCTAGGTTCAAAGGTGTGTGTTGTAATCCTTGCAAAAATAGAAAGGCGAGAATGGTGTATTGGGCTTACACGATTATCGTATCATACGAAGTCCATGAATTCCAACTGTTCAGCATGTGACTTATGTAGTAACATGATGTCTAAATCATATAGGAGACGTTCCAGACTGGGTCGCGGACACTTTAGTCTAGTCACAGTTTGTAGTTATACTAAGTCTAGTCTAATCTATGTATAGTCTAGCATAATGTATTATATAGTCAAGTATAATTTAGTCTAGTATAATCTAATCTACTCTAGTCTAGTCTAATATACTATAATATAATGTAATGTAATGTAATGTAATGTAATGTAATGTAATGTAATGTAATGTAATGTAATGTAATGTAATGTAATGTAATCGCAATGTAACGCAATGCAATGTAATGTAATGTAATTCAATACAATGTAATGTAATGCAACGTAATGTAATGCAATGTAATGTAATACAATGTAGTGTAATGTGGTGTAATGCCAAGCAATGCAATGTAATGTAATGTAATGTAATGTAATGCAATGCAATGTAATGCAACGTAACATAACGAACTTAACATAACATAAGATAATATAATATACCCATTTAATAGTATCATATAAACGTATCTACTATTATATAATATCATCTAATCCCATATATAATGTAATCGTATCGAATCTAACTCGTACATCATTTTATCGTATCTAATCTTATCTAATCTTCAATTATGTAATATTACCGTAGCTAATCTTATATTTTCTAATCGTATCGTATCAAACCATGTCTATCGAATCATATATTATATAATCTTATCCAATGTTATCTAATAGTATCTCATCTATTCAGTATAAACTATCCATCTTTCAAATATATATGTATATATATATTATATAATATATAATACATATATATATATATATATATATATATATATATAATATATATATATATATATATATATATATATATACATATATATATATAAAGAATATTCTTTATATATATTTATTGAATATATCTATTTATATAACCTTGCTGACCGCCATCCGTTCTATCTCGTGCTCGCCTACACCCATACCAACCCTATCCCATTCACCCAGACCTACCTAATCCCACCCACCTACATACAGACAGCCATATATCAACATGCGCATACACACCGGCAAGGAGAAAGAGAAATACACATAGAGAACCACACAGAAACAAAGACACACCACCACCCACACACATATTCGTATATCGACACACATACGCAGATACACACAGATAGACACCGATAACACAGACACAAAACAAAGACACAGATACACAGAGAGCCACACACATGGGCACATAGGAACACACACACACACACGCGCAGACACATAGAAACACATACATATATGTGTGCGATGTGTGTGTGTATGTAACTCTAATTCTGGACTTTCGTAATGTTTAGCTCGGAAGATATCACATAGAGCAGGTATCGGCAACCTTTGCTTTCTGTGTACCAACTTAAGGTTTCAAATTATTCAGAGTGTCAACATCACATATCATTTTATACAAGTCGAGGTCAATATTCTTATTTTACCATATATTTTTATTTTTATATTTTAATTAATTAATATATAGTGATATTCAATAATATGTAAAGTTGTAAACAACAGTAAAAGAAATAGAGTTTCTTAAAATATTTTTTTTAAAGTTTTTACAAATAATGGGAGTCTTGCCTTGCATTGTCTTACCAGTTGCTATATATAGACAACATACTTTGTCTCTTTGAGTTAGACACAAATTTCTGAATGTTCTGTAGTGAGGTGACTACGCTGTGGATTTAGCACTGCTGTCATGAGGGAGACAATTTGCTCACATGAATAGGTTGAGCCAAAAGCTGAAAGAAAAGCTCGCTAGTTGACGTTACTGTCGTTAGTTTCTGTAATTTCGCATATAGACTTTTCCTCTGACCTACTATGTCTGATGTTACAACAAGTCTGGATAAGTCTGTGGATGGTACCTTGCTACGCCGAAGTGTCGAAATGAGCGAGGAAACCTCGCTGATCGATTTATACTCAACGTTGTTTTTTGCCTGTCCTATTCTACATCTTATTTCTGTTGAACTTCTTCCATCTGCTGTTATAATTGTACCTAGATATTTGAATTGGTGGACCTGTTTTAATACTATATCCTTCACTATGATTTTGCAAGGTGTGTTATTTTATTTCTTTGAAATAACCATTACTTCTGTTTTCTTGATATTTAGGAAGAGGCCTTTCTTTTTGCTTTCAGTGACTGCTACTTTAATTAAGTTTTGAAGGTCTTCCTCACTTTTTGCAATCAGAAGAGTGTCATCCGCATATCTCAAATTATTATGCTTTGTCCTCCCACTGATATTCCTGGGATATCTACTATTGCACGCAATATGTTTTCACTGTATAGAGAGAACAGGTCTGGAGAAAGCACGCATCGCTGTCTGACTCCTTGTTTTATTTGTTGAAAAAGGGCCAAATTGCTTTCCTACCCTTATTGATGCTGTTTGTTGCCAGTACATGTTCTTGATTATTCTTAAATCCTTGCTGTCAATGTTCAGATTCTCTAGCATGTGTATACTTTCGCTATGTTTAACTTTGTCATAAGCTTTAGTGTAGTCTATAAAACAGAGGTACAGATCTGTTTTTACCCTCTATAGAACTCTCTATTTGTGTTCTCAATATATAAATCGCATTGTTGGTGCCTTTGTCGTCTACAAATCCACATTAATCTGGACTTATTTCTGATTTTATTTTGTTTCTCACTCTCTTCTTCATGATGATTCTGAGCAGTATTTTTGTTATTTGGCAACGGGGGCTGATTGTACGGTGTTCTTCTCATTCGGTGGTCCCTGTTTTCTTAGGTAATGCTATGAATATGGATCTCATTAAGTCATCGGGTATGTTTCCGCTGTTATATATGTCATTCAGCAATTTTGTGATTATTTCAAATCCAAAGTCATCTAAAGCTGCTAATTCTTCTAATGCGATATTGTCTGGACCTGGGGCTTTGCCATATTTCAGCAGATATATAAACAGAATAGGACAAGAAAAAGGAGCATTCAATAAAATTTAAAAACAAATATATCATGCAGCAAGTCCACATCGATGGATACTACTCCTCAAATGCTACATTGATCCAGTGCTAATCTATAGAAGTGAAGCATGGAAAATACATACAACATCGCAAAAATCATTGAATGCAGCGAAGATGTGGTTTACTCGAAGAATGATACGCATTCCTTGGACAGCAAAAGATTACTAATGAAGATTATCTGAGAAGGATGGATGTTAAAAGATGCATTATTGCTACTATAAGAAAAAGAGATTCAACATTTATTGAACACAGAATGAGAAGAAGAGGCACTGAGTATATAGTGACATCAGGAAACATAGAAGAGAAAAAGATCAAAGGGAAGTCCTAGAGAAAGTATATTGGACAGGTTGACTAAATGACTTCGATTGACACCCAACATAAATTATGACATATATGGAAGATCGATGTTCATGGAGATATATGATCGCCAAATGTCATTCCGCATGGTACTTGATGATGATGATAAAAAACAAAATTTGGTGAAATGTTCAACATATGGTTGTGCGCTATTTAATTACAACATCGTTTAGAAAGTAAAAGTAAGAACAAATTGGGGTCACCTAGTGATCGATTTCAAAACGTTGGAAGTACTGAACTAGTAACATTACACTTGAATAGTGTGAATACTAGTCGACAAAATTACATCCATAGATCAATGATCCTATACACTTCACTCACCATTTGAGAATGTTGATCATTGAATGCTTCATCAACATTTGTATTATGATCATCGTCATAATCTTCATTAATAACGTCATATAGGTCTTGTATCTTCATTGCTGACCGACTATTTGTGGGCGTGGCACTAAGAGTTTCAACTGCAGGAGTATTTTGAGTGTGTGTAGATGAAGATGGTAGGCCTAGGCCTAGAGCCCGACAACATTGTCGACAACATGACGATGCGATTGTAATGTTATTCTTTTCCCACTACTAAACCTATTACCGTGAAACTTACGCTTTGTGGGTCGTTGAGGATGTTTCTTATCACTTGACATTGTAAAAATTCACACTGATCAAAGAATATTTCACAAATTCGTAAATCAAATATAAATAACAACTTTATGATGCTACATGCCACTACATGGAAGTTGCCATTTTGTAAGGAAGTCACGTGATCAGTAGGGATCATTAATTGAGAGGGTAAAAACAGGGATGTTACAATTGTTAGTGCTCTGAAAATTTTGTTGAAATTTTTTTTTTTTTTTTCGCAAATCAGGCAGACCTTACTCTCTTTCAGTCTTCATAACTCTGAAACTAATGCGGCTATTCTAAAGCAGTTTTCAGAAACGTATAGAAAAATGAATGATCTTTAATTTGATACCATGTTTGTGTTTAAATTCACAAAATCATATTTTTTCAATTTCTCTGGTGATACTGCCCCCTTAAAATTAATGTCATAAACTCGAAAAGTGTGATACTAGTCGACCAAACAGCATCCATGTAATATTAAAGTAATACACTCGAATAGTGTATATATTATTCAATAAAACAGCATCCATATAATGTTAAAGCCAAACACTAGTTATATAAGATACAGTTGTGGAACATCTCGGAACGGCACATTGTTATATGGAACATGACTTGAATGTATACCAGCATCATATTACTTTCCACAAATATGCAAATCTTCGTTGCAGTCATCATCCAATAGCATGCATAGTCAAAGTATCAGATATATGTGCATTATTTGATCTTCTGATGTTTTCATAAAGGGTGCACTTTCTCTTATCTTCCTGATGAGAGAGTATGAATGTATGTATTTGTAATTATTTGTTTTATATCCCCAATATTGTCTTCTTCAGTTGTATGTAGATTTGTGTCATCCTTTAAAGGGTCATTAGAGAAAACAAGTAAATATTTGAGCGGTAACTCTATGAATGAAACAAGTATGCATCCAAGTTACATACACATAATGTGTATGTTTGGATCGTTGACTTGTGCCTTCCAACTTTTAAATATGCTTTTATTTTTTAAACCAATAACAACACTATTCGTATAGTTGTTTTTTTCCCTAGGCAGTGATATCATAAAATAATACTTTCTGATGAGTGATAGCGATAAGTACATACTTAATGATAAATTTGCATATTTCTATGTACATTTAAACTGGTCAATAACGTGTACACTATTTTAAAAAAATCTTCAGAATGTACTTGTGTATATATGGAATTCAGTATTTATGCCTTCATCTTGACCGAGTAACTATTTACTATTTTATTGTATGTGTACATTGCTGATCTTAACCCTACCCCGACGTCTGATTTCAGCTTTTATGTCTTTCTCTTGCCCTTTATTGTCCGAATATTTACAGATATATTATAGGTAAATGTTACATCTCATTTTTTCAGGTATGACGCCCATATATATATTTAATTACAATGGCATCTCTTTCCAGACAATACACACACACACATGACCGAATGGATAAAATGTTTCAAGTAGTATTCACATCATTCATGGGTAATGTTACTAAATCATTGGTTCCAAAACATTTCTCGATGACGCCTACTACAACATTTTTAAACATTAGGCAAAAGATCTACACCCTCATTTATGTTTTAGACTTCACTTGTCTAGATGAGAAAAGCGCTAAATAATGAACGTCTGCAAATAATCACATGTCAAATGCAATATTGTGTTAGTTATAAAGTACTGAAATGTGCTTTCGTATGACATGATAGTTTGGAAAACGGATAAAACAAGAGTTGTTTTTTTTCCGTATGGAAATATAACATCTTGGTACTTCAAGGTAATGTAATGTGCATCTGCAAGAATATAAATGAGAAAAATAGTGTCTTTGATGAAATGGAAAAATACTAAAAGTACGTTGTTTGTGTAAAGTGATTACATGTGACAGAACACAATTAAAACCATATAAAATACGCTATGTTGTAAGTAAGAAAGAGCTGAAATGCACTTTCGTATAGAAAGCTAATTTAGAAACTGATAAAACAAGAAGTTTGGCATAAAGAAATACCATTTTATCGGTCATAATAATGAAAAAAACGAGTACCTGCAACTACATAAACGAGAAAAGTAGTATTTTTTATTATATCGAAAAGTGATAAAAGTAGGATTTTCTAATTGTGTAAAATTATAACTGGAGAAATAATGCAACTTAAACTAATGTCAAATGTTTTATGTTGTTACTAAGAAAGTCCGGAAATGGGTGTTCGTATAATATTGTAATTTGAAAAACTGATAAACTCGACGTTTGCGCTTGGGAAATATTTTAATATGAATACTGCTGGTAGAGAACATATGTTAAAAACAGAGGGAACAATATTTGAGCAGTGACATAGAACATAACTGAAGTATCCAGAGAGACCATACTAAGAATACATTACATTTGGTAGCACATTATAGCAGTTAATGATCGTAGACCGTGAATATTTTTTTTTGTATATGAGCTATATTAACGGGTCGAACTGCTCCACGTTTTGTGTACTAATAATACTTATTTGGTGGATAACCTACAACATTTCTCAGTGTTATAAAATAATTATCTCCCCTTGGCAATCGGGTGATTTCCTCCGGGTGATAAGATAGGCCGAATTCGTGCAATTTAATTATTGCAACATAACCAATGGAGATAATCAAATATGGGGACATGTTTTGAAAACAAGAACCTTAGTTACTAGTTACGGTAAAATATTATCACATTTAGTATGGTATATTTGAGAAGCTCATTGTTAATGAAATATTATATTAACATCAAGAATTAAACAATATCCTTGATGATTGAAATTGTTCACTTCGAGCGTATGTCCATTCATTATCATTCTGGTATGTACATCTCAAGAACAAGTGGGCTTCTGACCTAACCGCTGAACAATATATCACATCTTCACTATAAGAACAATAATAGAAGAATCCCCAGAAAGACAATCAAAACTCATGATCAATTTTGTAGATTTCCAGAAGGCTTTCGATACTTTTCATCGTCCATCTCTCTCAGGAAAATTCTTACGCTTTACGGCATCCCGACGAAATACATCAATATCATGAAAGCTTTTTGCTCCGATACGGAAGGTTGTGTAAGAATAGAAATTGGGATTTTCCAGCTTGTTCCCAGTTATAACGGGTGTAAAACAAGGATGTGTTTGTCCACAATACTGTTTTGCATCGCTATTGACTGGGTGATGAGGAAATGCACAGGTCAAAAACAATTAGGAATCAAATGGGTAACCAGCATGAGCTTCCTAAGTTTAAAACAGTAAGATCTACAAGAAAAACAGAAAGACACAATTTTTTCACGAAACAGATTGACCCAATCTTCAGCTGCTGAACGAGTGAAGGTAAGCGGAACATTTCTATACAGAATGTAAGAGCAAATAAACAGTTGGAAGAGTTCATAAAAGTTATACTCTTCATGAGCAGCAGAAAACACATCAAGAAATGCAAGAAGTACTTCGCATATATGAAAAACGACATGCTGTTCAAAGACAGCAAGATGGTATGGAGAAACGCAGAGGCATACGTCTGGCAGACGTTGAAAGATAAAGTCCTTGAATGGAGAGATAAACTATTGGTGAATGCAATTTGTTTCAGTCATCAGACTCTGATCTTCTAGACAGTTTAATGTAATTGATTTCAGCTATTATGCATAGTGTGATTACGCATCGGACAAATATGTAGTCGTTACACCCAATTATAAGAGATGTGGTGCTAAATGAATTGAGATGCGTAGTGTATTGTATAGTATTAAAACAGGTCCACCAATTCAAATATTTATGTACAATGATTACAGCAGATGGTAGACGTTCATCAGAAATAAGAAGTAGAATAGGGCAGACAAAAACAACATTCAGAAAAATGGAAAATATACTGTGTAATATGACCTTGTCATTAGAGGCGAGAAAGAGAGTTAGGAAGTGCTATATAACCCATATACTAACATATGGGTTATAGTCTTGGACAATAAACACACTGAACAGTTAGACATTAGATGCAACATAGTATTGGTTCTTCAGAAGAATGCTGAGAATGCCTTGGACTGTCAGAAAAACTAATGTAGAGATGTTCAAAGAATCAAATGCGAAACGGACCTTAATCAACAGTATAAGAAAAGACAATCTTCTTTTTATGGTCACTTCATGAGACAGGAATGTTTAGAGAACATAGTCAGAACAGGAAAAATTGAAGGCAACAGTGACAGAGGGCGACGACGTGAGAAAACATTAGTTTAACAGCCTGGGACGGCAAGGAAACAACAACTACTTTGATACATAATACTGTGGACAGAGAGATTTGGAGATCCATGTCGCCTACGCCAGCCGGCATGGCACTTGATGATGACGATAAGTGTATTGTATATGCTAAGTAATGCGGTTTATATATAACTGCAGTGAACATCGGTGAAGTTTTAGTGTCAGTATCTGCTAGTGGGTGAGAGGTAGCGGTGATATTATTGAACATCAGTGTGTTCAAGTGTATTTATGTGTTGAGATAGGGAAAAGTTGTCGCAAATGTTCTACGCATTTAACAGTATCAGATCATGATGTGTTTCATTTTAGCTATTTAATTACTTTTTACAACAATCTAAAGCGATTTCGAATGTCTATACCAACACGAATTTAACTTATGTAGATAGTATGTGATATAAAATGAATTACTAAGAGCATGTTATCATTTTATACATATATATATATATATATTCTTTTAAATCATGAACGGAATAAATGTTTTCACATGATAAATCTATAAAGATACATCGTCATTAGATTTACCTGTTGCAAGGCAGTTTGTTTGATGGAACCAAATTGACACAATACATTATACTATTTAACACATGCATATTTTATATGTATGGTATGACGATGGTATTCATTTATGGATCAAACACTTCAATATAAAAACCTGAACATTTCAATCCAGTATAATATTCCTTGCACAAACAATGTCCAGTTACAGAGTTGCATGTAGCATGGCAGCCTACAGAACATTTTAAACTGCACTGAAAACCGTATGCTCCTGGTCGACACTCTGACGAAATAACACAAATCAAAGTGTGAACGTAGACATTGAACACAATAAAAACGTCCATCTACGAATAGCATATATACGAATAACACACACACACACACACATATATATATATATATATATATATATATATATATATATATATATATATATATATATATATATGTGTGTGTGTGTGTAAAAAAATGTAAAGTAACCCATAGCATTTATTAATGCCGTAGGGGTGTGAGATGTTAGCGATCTCACATTTCACAGGCTCTGCAAATGAGGGCGGTAGCCATCTCCTCTCCCTCGCAGTCTTTACTTCCCGGATTAATCCGGTACCCATTTAAGGCTGGGTCGACCTGGGAGCCGTTGCAATCTGAAAACATTTCCGCCTCAGCTGGGGAATGAACCCAGGACCACTCATATGCGAAGCCAGTGCGCTAACCACTGCACTAACGCGGCTCCCGATATATATATGTGTGTGTGTGTGTGTGTGAGTGTGTATATGTGAGTGTGTATGGCGTTCGTCTATAAATGCATTCATGTTTCACTAGTCAATAACACCACTGGAAGTACCACAGCTATGTATACTTTCAGCTTGCCTATATGATAATGCTAATCGATACAACTCGATCACTGAAGTAAATTGATTTCGCCTTCTACACCTTCTGCCTTATCACATCAATATACTACACACACATTATTCCCTTCTCCAGTCTGAGTCTGAAACTCGTGCCCCTTTCAGGACTTTCCTTTGGTTGCGTATATGCATGACAAAAATCATAATGACATCTTGATTCTTGATTAGATATTGACTTCACAACTGGAACTGAGGGCATTCCCATAAATGCACCGCCCTCAGTTCCAGCTGGTATCTCAATGTATGTAGACTCAGTCCCGGTCAGGTGTTCATTGTGTGATATTCTGGATTTTTTTCACACAAAAAAACAACTACATTTATCCATTTTCTAACATTCTCTGTATGCGGTGTACGTTCTCAGCCTCATTGAGATCCTCTTCATCTTAAACTGAAAGTTTTACTGCCTACATTAACTATTTTATCTCTTATCAGCATTTTGCCGTCTATCACCGCATTGCCTGCCATTAAGTCAGCTCTCTCGTTTCTTCTGACCCCAGCATGTCCAGCGCAGTATATCCATATAATGCTCTGGACAATTGAGTTGTTCAATAAGTCTCACCATTCTTTTCTCAGCATGCATTTTTCTAACTTGCGTAGCATGCTTTTAGAGTATGTGAGTATTACCGTGTGTTTGTTGATGTGTCAGTTATAAGCCAATTAAGTGCTGCTTATCTTCCTCAATGCATTTTTAAACCACCTTCATGCACGTTTCTGTAGGCAACAATTTCAAAACCACTTTTATTTGTGTTTCTGTAAAGGAGCCATCTGTGTATTTAATTATGTCTTGTCGTTTCAATTGTAGCTGGGCGAGTTCATGCACTGTAACTTGGAACTGACATCCGCCAATGTTCGACACGATTTATCTAGTTGTATTATTACTTTAGTCAGTGACCAGGATGTCTTCTCACTGTCTACATCCACCCAGTCCGTTTCGTTTTTTTTCTTAAAATTTACATACTCATCACAGTGTGTCTTCAGTAACTGCCGTCTATCATCTGCCACGCTTGATTCGTTTTCCTTTTGACTCAACTAGACGTTGACATCATGGTCCACATTCATCTCAGGTCCTGTGTTCCTGCTCACATTAGTACTATTCGCTGTAAATTCAGTCGTTGCTACACTTTTCCCCAAGTAGTTCAGATCCGTTCTATTTAATTTCATAAGGTCACTTTCAAGAGTCATCGTCACTTGTACAGTCATTTGTTCGATAACTCTTGTTACATGATTAGAATAAAGGAACTTGGTTAGAAATGTGGTGTCGCTAGAAAGGAGAGTTTTCGTGGGCGAAAAAGAATGATGGTCAATCAACAACGTACTGGGACTGTCAGTCAATGTGTAATGGCGGAAACTCTCAAGGAAAGATCTGAGCACCTATGGACTTGTCCGGAGTGTAATGACGATGATCCAACAACTAACTAACTAAGGTCACTTTCACTATCAATGATTCATTTACATGTGAATCGCTTAATGTCATATACGTTATCATATGTACACGTTATGGCAAGAATTATATATATAGGAAATGGGTTTATGATTGATGTATCTCTTCTGTAGGCATCTTCATATCATAAAACACATAAAACCTACCCATGTCGTCATTTATATAGTGATATCACCATGGTGCCCTCGATATCCAGATCACTGCTTTCAGATCCTGCACTACGGATTACAGATCTAGGTACGCTCTATAAAATCGATTTATATTTTAGTTTCGTACACTTAAATCTTTTTGGACTTAACTCCGAACATTCATGTGTTTAATTTGTGTTGGTGTGGTCGTTATTGTACGTATGTTTATCCATGTTGTATTGGGTAATAATTTGTTATATATATATAAATATGTTATCATATCACGTATAATTTTCAACCAAACCCGCTTCCATTACTACACATTTCCACATGCATTATTGTCACCTTGAAATGCATATTGTCTATATGACAATAGTGTATTTAGTGCCTCTGTGGTGGTGACATTGTTATTTTACTGTTTTCACTGTGTGTTTTATATGTTGATGAGAAAGACCTAATTGTTCGAAATGTTGAAAATATCTTGTGTATTGTAATGTGTACATTTTAGTGTTTTTGCCTCATAACCCATTAGTCTTAGTAATAGACCGTATGTTGTGCTCAAGTGAAACATCAAAAATATTTGCTCTCTGTACGTAGTATTGTTGCTCGTTGTCACTGTAGCTATTGCATTATATTGATTATAATAAATACCTGACTTTCTGGGTATGATTTCAGATCCAACAACCAATAGCCAAACATAGTTGTCGTTTTGTCCTTGACATATTCACACAAAGCGTTAGCTGAGTGAACTCGATTTAATGCAGCACTGGACGATATCTGTCCGCGTTCCTCGTGCCACTACAGAGAGCGTTAGCCGAAAATCACCATCTACAACTATGACCTTTCCAGCAAAAAAAAACAAAAACTTGTTTGCCATAATTTCACGCATACGTGTGTTTTTAGCATCGAAGTTTATTTTTCGTCAACTGTGCACTATCTATGACTGAGTGTAGATTGTTGCAGAATGTTTGTCTCAGGTGATGATAAACGCATTGATGGTTGGTTGTTTCGTTGCTGATTCTGCGGGCCATAGGATTATGCCCTTTGACATTTAATGACATTATATTGATGGGGAGTCTGTTGATTTTCGGCCCACCAGGGCCAGAACCAGAAAATAAATATCACACCTCAAGCAAGGTAAGTTTCAACCTATGCACTGCTGCGATCCACTGTAGCCACGAAAGATATTGTTCATTGGGTTCATTCCACGCCACAAATTGACTACTGGTTATGCCAAACGTCTCTATTGTTCCAGGCAATAGAGAGTTGCTCTCATGCAACGAAATGTTCAAGTCAAAACGATTGACACGTCCTGAGTCACTGTGCCTCTATGATAGGTCGTAGTCATATGAAAAAAACAGCGCTATCAGTTTCGTCCTCCCCAGTTCTGCACAGTACATCTGTGGCTCTCTCCTAACCACAGAGGGTGCATACAAATATTCAAGTAAACATGAAACATATTTCAACAACAAAATAAAAGCATAAGAAGCATAGTTGTATAGATTACATGCCATCAAGCTTTTATAAGAAGATAACCTCAATATAAAGGCAATGTCAGCTACTAAGGTTTTCCTTAGCATGGATGGTATAGTGGGCCATTGGTGAGACCCACAGGCGCAACCACATACGTTAAACGTATTGAAGGAACAAATGTATTCATGTAGGTATGGGGAGCTTGAAACCTTTTAGAACAGGGTGTCCCATATTAATATTGTAGCTTCGATTCCAGTAGTAGCACTAGGAAAAACGACCTGAACTCGACCACGAATGAAAGACTAACGCTTTCCCTGAGAAAAGTCTTTCCTGATCCGCTGGAACAATCAAGAAATAACGCATATTACCTTCATTTGGATAACAGCATGCATTAGTTGTTTAGAAGTTGTTTAACTGTTGTACATCAAACTATGCGAGTCTGTGCATAGCTTCTAGTATCTCTTTAGTTGCATCATTGCCATCTTTCTCCTGGTGCATTTCCACTTGAAATTGGAAGACCAGTTGTAACACTTCAGAACGACTGTTGTTTCGAAATGGAATTGATGTAGTGAAGAAGCTAGGACATTGCTACATGTACGCAATAATTGTTGATGTAGTTGAGAGTAAAATAAGACAAATGATTTGCCCATAGATTATTTATATTGGAAGTTGACAAAAACAACCAATGTATGCAACTATCGCATATAATCGTTGTACCATTAAATACGTTGCATCATATGTCCATCAATTATTAAGTTTATCATCGGAATAACCTGCTCCACGTACTTGGACGGTAGCCTTGAGACTTTCATATATAATACCATTCACATTTCGCAGTTGTTCAAACCTGGCGGCTCCAAACACATGAAGTGGTAAATTCGTAAATAAAAACTGGTGGCGTCACGCACAGGTAGATGAAGAATTCGAAGATAAAAACTTGCGGCTCCACTCACATGCAGAAGTAGAATTCGAAAATATAAACTGGCGGCTTCACGCACATGAAGAAGTAGAATTCGAAGGTAGAACTGTTGGCACCACGTACATGAAGAAATACATACGAAGATTGAAATTGGTGGATCCAAGCACACGAAGACATACAATTCGAAGATAGAAACTGGCTGCTCCTGACACATTAAGAAGTATAATCTGAAGATATATATTAGCGACACCACGCACATGAATAATTCGAATTCTAATATAGAAACGGGTACCTTCACGCACATGAAGACGTAGAATTCGAAGATAGAAACGGGTACCTTCACGAACATAAAGAAGTAGAATTCGAAGTTAGAAACGTGTGGCACCACGTACAAGAAGAAGTAGAATTCGAAAATAGAAACTGGTACTTTAACGCAAATGAAGGAGTAGCGTCTTTAACACTAACTGTATACATTCTTGCTACAACGGTTTCTTCACCACTTTTTCCGTATTATCATTTTCCCAGAACGTAGGCATAACGATATGGAATGTAGTAAAAAAGTTATTGGTTTTCGTTTTCACTTATTCTGTTTAGTTCAAACCAAGACTAAAGCTTTGTGCAAGTAAATTGAGCCGTCATATAAGCTATTATTTCATGCCCGGTGTCAGAATCTAGTTTTTTATTGCTTGAAAGATCTACTAGAAGCATATGACTTATTAAGAACAATAATGCATTTTATATTCACTTAATTTCCGTATGGCTTCGGGTGCACTATGATAACAACAATTTATTAAATTATTAAGTTCATTGAACCACAGATCTTGACCTCCATTAGAATTATTGATTTACTTGCACATTCATATTCATTAAATATATGCTTGTAAATGTACGTGATTGCTAATGGGGCAATCCACGAGTCTCTAACGTCAGCAGAAAATTGTTGATAACGATAACAAAATAGCATAGCCATTGCGATTTGTTTGTATTAGTTAGTTAATTGTCGAATCATCATCGCTGCAAACTGGACATGCCCGTAGTTGCTCCGATCTATCACTAAGTGCATCCGCCAATACACTTCTGTTGACAGTACTGGTCCTATGCTGGTAGACCATAATTTTTTTTTGCTTTCTCCATAATGTTCACTTTTAACAACACAGCATTTCATACCATGATCTTTAATCCTGGTCATTGAAAAGGTATCATAATATGCACTAAACCAGACTAATATCACGATGAATGGACACAATCTTGAGGAGGTGAATACCTTCAAATACCTCGGATCCAGTATATGCAGTGATGGTAAATGCAAAGCAGAACTAAAAATAAGGCTGGAGATGGCTTTAGCGTCCTAGTCAAGGCTAACTGTGATTTGGAAAAGCAACATCAGTGTTGGAGTGAAAATCAAACTGTATAAGTCGCTGGTGCTTTCTGTTGTGTTGTATGGTTGTGAGAGTTTGACACTCACTGCGAACATGGAGAGAAGTTTACAGACGTTCGAGTACAAATGCTACAGAAGAATTCTACGAATTTCCTATAGGGAACATAAGACCAATGTGTACGTAAGAAATAAAGTAGAGATGTGTGCAGTTCTTCAGGAACCATTGCTTTCAATAGTGAAACGACGAAAACTAGCATGGTTTGGACATGTATGCAGGCACGATTCCTTGTGAAAAAAACAATACTGCAGGGAACTATCGAGGGTGGAAGAAGCAGAGGAGGACAAATAAAGACATGAACAGACAACATCAATGAATGGACAGGGCAAGATATTTCCACACTCATCCGCATCGCTAAGGATATATTTCGCTGGAGGACTCTGTGTGCTGAAGCATCCAATGTGGTACTCCTACGACCCTGAAGGGTTATGGGTTTATTGATTGATTGATTGATACTATACAATAGTCTCAATTTCGCGTCTTATATCTCTTTAGGAGTTCAAAACGACAGTTCCATCCATTGCTTTATTGCCCTGTGTCACAATCACGCATGACGCCATTTGATCTACTAATTCATAGCCTCGAATACCGACATGCCGCAGCACAAAAATATATGTAACAACCTTCAGCCTCGTCTTCTCAATGTCTCAATCCACTGTTCGCGAACGAGATCCACCTGTATCTTCGTAATCATACTCAGAGAGTCAAATAATAAAATGATACACAATTACCATTTCCTAGCTTTTAATACACTACAACTATACACTTCTAGTTTCGACCATCGACTTTCCTTATGATAGAAATATGTTGAAAACATACGCGACTACATTCTAAAGCTTATCGAGACCGGCTCATTCAAAGCTTCTACTTACCAAAATCGAAAGAACTGGACCAAACTGTCCACTGCGGTGTCTGTCTTCTGATTGATCTTCAATCTATCTTTCGATTTTCCATAATGCCTGTCTTCATTCCCCGTAATTCTATTGTGATTAGTTTTTTCTTCCATCCTGATATTTTCTGGATTGTTTCTATTTTCGCCAAGATTGCCATGCTAATCTACAGAGACGTCGGAAACATCATGAATTATGCAACTTCCCTTATGTTCGGCAAACTTAGCCCTACTTTATCAGATGTCTATTGATGGTGATATAGCCCACTACTATCAGAACTGTTACATCGGTACATTACTATACTGAGCTTCCAATGACGTTCACTGCTTTCACTTCTACACCATATTTCGCAGATCATGGTTACGGGAAAAGCCAACCGCTTTATGCTTTTCATTACGATCTGTAATAGTATTACTGCTAGTATGTAACAGACTTTATATCGGTACAAAGATAAACTAGATATATTGCAAGAGATTAAGAGGAACACCAAATATGTGTGCAGAAACTGGCAACAAGGTTGTGATTACTTCAGTTAAAATAAATAGAAACTTGAACACGTTACATGAAAAGAAAAATAGAACAAGCATACGGGCTAAACTCAAGAAATTATAAAATAGCAATATTGTAGATCAGTATAAATACAGAATCTTAGAAGAATTTGAATAAAGCTACACATACAGGATGACACACACAAAATGGTCATCACCTAAACTTGAATAACTTTTGAAATAAATAATAAATTCATTTATTCATCAAGATTCATCAAGACAAATTGATGTTTTAATAGTCTACCATAATTTTACCTTCGAGATGCTATGGACTACAGAAGAAAAGGAATTTATTGTTGAGGCATATTTTCGGTTGAAGTCTATCCACGCAGCTCAACTTCAATTCAAAGAATGGTTCAGATGTCGAGAATTTCCTGTCCACTCAATGATCGTCAGATGGGTCAACAAGTTCTTAGCCCATGGGACTGTGCATAACCTCAATTGTAAAGACACTAACAGACAATCACACTTTGGACTACATAAATCATCAAGAACACAACACATCATTGCCGTAGTCAGAGCCCAAGCAAGTCTGTGCAGCGGCGAAGTGAGGAGCTTGGAATCAATCGGGAGTCTGTGCGGATAATTTTGAACGCAGATCTCCACCTGTATCCTTACAGAATACAGATTAAACACAAACTTACACATGACGACATGAGGAAACAAGTGATCATGTGCCAGTGATTTTGCGACAAGATTGACGCTGTGCCAGACTTCCTTGGCAATATCTGGTTTTCGGACGAGGCACATTTTCTGTTGTCAGGTAACGTGAACTCGAAGAACAATATCTTCTGGAGTAACATCTTCTGCGCACAGTCTGCACAGGCCATTACACTCGACGAGGTGCACTGCCTGGGTCGCCATCTTCAAATATGGCATCATTGGACCATTCTGGTTCGAGGACGACAACGAGCGGTCTGTGACAATCAACACCGACGATATGTCCAGGTGCTTGGCACGTTCTTGACAGCACTTGGTTGACGGAGAGGAGTCGTCAGGGTCCTCCACTGATTCCAGCAGGATGGTGCCACCCCAACACCTCAAACGAATCAGTGGCATGTCTACAGCAGCGTTTCCCTGACCGACAGATCAGCCGCAAGTGTGACCCGGAGTGGTCGCCGCATTCACCGGACTTAAACCCCCAGATTTTTATCTCCGTGGATACCTTAAGGACAGGGTATATGGCAACAACCCCCAGACTATCCCTGACCTGAAGGAAGCGATCACAGCAGCAATATGAGTGTTCCCAAGGAAGGAATGCGGAAGTGTCATCGAGAGTTTTGCCAGCCGGATCCAAATGTGTCTGCAGCGACGGGAAGATCATTGGAACACATTTTGGAGCGCCAGTGAAACAAAGAGTTTTTGTTGTACAGAATTGAAACTTTGGAGATGTCTGCTTCATAGGCTTGACCTAATGTAGCAAATGTGTTGTGTCAATCTAAATAAACTGTTGGACATTATTAGTTTTTTTTTGTTTTTTTGATGATGACCGTTTTTGTGTGTCACCCTGTACCTATTGCCAATTTAAGAAGAGAGGAATTATTCAAGAAAACCGCATTTCAAAAAGCAGCACAAACATGTGGATATGTGAAACAGAAACGAGGAAAACCCAAAGTTACACAAAGTGAAACGAGAAAGTAAAAGGTGTCGTAACAGAAAAGAAACAAACATTGTTTCAAGAAATGGGCTGCAAACAAAACCCCAACACATTATATTTAGTACAGGCCTTCTACATCAATAACAAAGAAAAGCGTTCGATGTCAAAACCAAAGGTCCGTCAAAACTAAAGATGTGACAAATCATTCCATACATAGTACAAAAAAGCATTAAAGCAAGCCTACACAGGAATTAAGAACAATACAAACAGGGAAAATACATGTTAAACAACACACACAAAGAGGTGCGAACATTTTTTCGAGAACAAATATTTACTAGTAGAATGTGTTTTAAGTCCTCAGAACATCAAAGACCAATACGGCTTACGTGTAATCATATGTAGCATACACATAAAAACACGACTGCATCAGATGTGGTATTTATAAATGAATAATATAATATAAAAGTTTTATGATTGTACTAATAAAGACAAGTTATAATGCATCAAACTGGATGTAAACCAGGTCCGTTCAGATGACCCTCACTTGCATTGCAAATTGAGTCTACACGTACTTCCTCATCGACAGACATCATACTAAAATATGTTATAGCTTTCGATGAATGTACATCAGGGTGCATTGTGGGCTGTTAAATATGTGCCCATCGACTTGTCCATATTTACAGTAGCTTGAGAATATACACCTCGGAACACATGACTAGAATAACACTTGTCTAGACGACACTTGACTTATTTTTTATTCAAGTTTGTTCTCTCGTCGGAGAGGAGGAATATATGGACACTAGTTTCGAGGCGAGCTGTGTGCCATCAGAGATGACTTGATTCAAATCTCGCGTGTTGTTTAATTTGTTATTTTTTGTATTTGTGAAAACTGACAATTTTTTGCGGTCAACACTAAATTTTTATTGCAATTCCCTGGAGAGTATCTCTTGACATTTTGTTGAGAAGATGGAAAAACGTGTGGGCGAAACCGTAGTAGAAATAAATCAACCACCGACGACGTTTCGCCCTCTCGTCTTTTCAACTTAAGTTGTATGTAACCAAATGCATAAGAAGACGATGAATACTATTCACATTTACTCACATTAAATGACGTTACGTAACCTTGTATACACATCATCTAGTAAACACTTACAACATTCATGAACTTAAGAAGAAAAGCAGCTGTGTATGACTCACAAGATGGAGGAAGAAACACTAACCTGTGCAAGTTACACCAATATAGTTTCTCTTGCAGGAACAATTACCGGTTATATTATTGCATATATCCTTGCAACCTACAGAACAGACGTACGTGCATTGTGCTCCATATAATCCAGGTCGACATTCTACAAGGTATACACCATATGGCAATGTATATACATTGAAAAAAACAATTAGTAGATGTCAATAATGATCGTATGTATTTTTTCAATAGCGAATTATGATTATAATTTGATACATAACACTAGGTACGTTTAGTGTGGATTTTGTCATTGCCAATCAGTTAGTATTGTGTCGTTGCCCACACATTATGATTGTGTCCTTTTCATCATTTATGATTGTATCATTGCTCATAAGTTAGGATTTCGTCCTTTCCTATAAGTTAGGATTGTGCCCTTGTCCACAAGTTAGGATTGTGTACTTGTCCATAAGTTAGGATTGTGCCCTTGTCCACAAGTTAGGATTGTGTACTTGTCCATAAGTTAGGATTGTTTTACTACATAACTAATATTTTCAGATACGAAATGATATATTATTGGTGTGTCAAATTGCATCAAGTTTAACATCAACGTTTTACATGATACAACGTAATTAACGACATGATCCTTAATTTATCGGATAGTTCCGCACAGATATACGAAGTCGATGGTCACATTTGGTCGAATTTAATTGTGAAAGGTGGATCGCACACATTATACTGACACACATTTACGCATTACTCATAACATTTAAACAAATTAAAACTTGTTGAAAATTAGAAACATGAAATGCTACATCTGTTCTACAATATAGTATAGCTCTGAAACATGGACACTAAACATACATTTAGAAGACAGAAATGATACATTTGAGATGTGGATGTACAGAAGTATAGGGAGAACAGCAGTTACAGAAAAAAATAACCAATAACGATGTTCTAACATCACTTAATATAAAGACATAAATATTAAGGGAAATAGAGATCAGGAAAATATAATATTTTGTACACGTTAAAAGACGTGTCACCTTGTTGAAAGTTTTACTTGAGAGTACAGTCGAAGGGAGGCGAGCAAGAGTTATAAGTGGGTGAGTAGAATCCCAGTTTACAATCATGGTTCGCCAAAATTCTCGAAATTCAAAACAAAAAATCGTTTTTAATTTAACGAAAATAAAAAAACATCTTACTTATCACCATGTACAAGAACCGATGAAATAATGCAAATGATAACCTGCGCAAAAATTTCCAATATACTCTTTCTTGCAGACACATTGCCCCGTTATATTGTTGCATGTGTTATTACAACCATCAGAACACTTGAACTTGCATTTATCACCAAACGTTCCAGGTCGACATTCTGTAGAAATAAACCGCAAATGTATATGTCATATTACTGTAATAAAGTTCATATATTATTGAAATGTAAACTAAAACCTTGAAACACGTGTTGCCCTTCAGCGTCAGGGATAGAAGAGATTTCTGGAGATGGCACTCGTGTGTGCTGAGCATATTTTTGTTGTGTTTCCTTGTTTATTTAGGTGATCCATCGTTTTCTTTAGACAGAGATATAAGTGGGTGAGTAACATCATAGATTACAGTCTAGCAGTGTGAACCACTAAAACAGGAGACAGATTTATGGCGGTCTGTTGTAGCCAACCTTCTTTGCGAAGATGGATCTTGTTGATGATTATTAAGTTTTGGTTGTGTTTACAATTTCAGCAACATAGCAATGGCATATATACGATATTATTCACTTGTCTGTAAGTATTGTCTCTAATTAATGTAATCGTTTAATTTCCAGAACACTGGTATTCATTTCGATCCCTTGAGTATATCGGCATTTATACATCTACTGAAAGTTCGAGTTTTATGTTGCTTAGCAACCATTAGTTACCAACAATAACTATGCTCATTTCCGGTCACGCCACTTTTCAATTACAGATCCCCTTTATTCTGAACAAGGAAATTCAAATAGGAAGCATGAGGATAAATGAACATAATTCTTATTTACATGTAATTTGAACCAGGTCCGTTTTATCGACACAGAATCGCATTGCAATTTAAGGAAACAGGTTTTCCGTACTTGAAAATCATTTTATTATGAACATGGTAAGGAAACACCATCATTTATCTCATTTGATCATTCATTTTCTGTCATGGTTCAATATGCCAGCACAATATATTCAATATGTAAGCACGTCGTTAATCCACATCGTCCAACGCTCTACGGCATATTCTCACAAACGCATCTACAAGCTATAGTATACAGACATATATATGTATGACTAGATCAAATGTAAGAATAATACTATAAGAGTGTCACAATAAACATTGACAAGTAACATTTGCATATTCTAGAATTTGATACATTTGGAAAAACATTGTTTTTCAATCCAGCCTATTCTGCATATTATGTTATTAAAGACGACATTACGTATTTCAAAAACACAAAAGCACAAAAATGATTTACGAGATGTGATATTCATTTTTTTTAGTTTTTTACTGCCGTCCCTCAATATAATGTTGTAGACATTCGAATTGAATGGCTGTAGTTACAGAATTTGTGTTCAACCGAAAAAAAAATATACATATATATATATATATAAATAAAACGAAAATAAAAAACATCGTGTGTATCACCATGTACAAGAACCGATGAAATAATGCAACTGATAACCTGCGCAAAAGTTTCCAATATATTCTTTCTTGCAAACACATTGCCCCGTTATATTGTTGCATGTGTTATTACAACCATCAGAACACTTGAACTTGCATTCATCACCAAACGTTCCAGGTCGACATACTGTAGAAAGAAACCGCAAATGTATGTCATATATTATTGAAATGTAAACTAAAACCTTGAAACACGTGTTGCACTTCAGCGTCAGGGATAGAAGAGATTTCTGGAGATGGCACTCGTGTGTGCTGACCATATTTTTTGTGTGTTTCCTTGTTTATTTCGGTGATCCATCGTTTTCTTTAGACAGAGATATAAGTGGGCTAGTAACATCATAGATTACAGTCTAGCAGTGTGAACCACTAAAACAGGAGACAGATTTATGGCGGTCTGTTGTAGCCAACCTTCTTTGCGAAAATGGATCTTGTTGATGATTATTAAGTTTTGGTGGTGTTTAAGATATAAACAACATAACAATGGCATATATACGATATTATTCACTTGTCTGTATGTATTGTCTCTAATTGTCTCTGAGGTCACACGGCCAGAAAGACGTACCGCACTTGTAGCAAACGAGCTATCAAGGTACAAAATTGACATCGCGGCCCTCAGCGAGACACGACTGTCTTTGTAGGGTGAACTTGTGGAACAAGGCGCTGGTTATTCCTTCTTCTGGATTGGCAGAAATAAAGAAGTGCAACGCGACGCTGGAGTTGGCTTTGCAATTAAATCCAGTCTAGCCAGAAAGTTGGCTGGACCTCCAAAGGGTATTAGCGACCGGCTGATGACTGTTCGCCTTCCACTTTCTAAAATGCGGCATGTAACATTTGTTAGCGTATATGCCCCGACTATGACGAACCCCGATAAACAGAAAGAAAAGTTATATGATGATCTGAAAAGAATCATACAGGAGACCCCCAAATTCGATAAACTCATTATTCTTGGTGACTTCAACGCACGAGAGGTTTCGGAATGGGCGTCCTTGGATAGTGTTCTGGGGAAGCATGGCATTGGCAAATGCAATAGCAATGGACAGCTACTGCTCGAAACATGCGCTTCATTCAACCTACTCATCTCCAACACTGTCTTTCAACTACCTCACCGTAATACGACTACATGGATGCACACACGATCAAAACAGTGGCATCAAATCGATTACCTCATCGTGAGACAACGGGATAAGCAGGATGTAAGAGTCACCAAATTAATGTGTGGTGCCGACTGCTGGACGTACCACAGATTGCTAGTCTCCAAAATGAATCTCCATACATTGCATCCCAGGCGACCTCAAAATAGCAAACAATCAAAACGTCTCGAAATCTCAAAACTGAAAGATCCCCTTTAAAAACAGCTTCTGCGCAGCTTAAATGAAACCAAAATTTCACCATTGACAATCGATCCCTATACATTCAAGAAAGCTGGAAAAAAATATGTGACACTATTTACAGAACTACAGAATAAGTAGTGGGCGTTTCTGTTCGCTAACATCAAGACTGGTTTGACGAAAACGATGTACAGATCAAAGCTATCCTGGACAACAAGCACAAACAGTACAAAGCTTATTTAAACGACCCTACATCAACCAGCAAAAAGACGCTGTACGAAAACTCACAGAAAAACGCGCAAAAACACTAATGAGGATGCAAGACTCATGGTTTAGCACCAAAGCCAAAGAGATACAATATTATGCATACAGCAATAATATGCAGAAATTGTATTCAGCGTTAAAGGCAATTTATGGCCCTCAATCTTCAGGAACGTCTCCTCTTCTAAGCGCAGATGGAAAACATACCATCAATGACAGAGAAGAAATTATCAAACGCTGAGCTGAACATTTTGAAAATGTCGTAAACTGCCCCTCCATCATCAACGAGGAATCGATTGCGCATTATGCAAATGCCAAGCAATAACTCATTAACGGATCCCCCTTGCATTGAGAAAGTGGAGAAAGCAATCTCAAATTTGTCCGTAGGAAAAGCGCCAGGCTCAGACTCCATTCCAGATGAAGTTTATGCTGTTAGTGGCACTGTCATGTTTGCCAAATTTATAGAGCTACTCCAGGCAATGTGGAACCTGGAATCGATAGCACAAGACTTTAAAGATGCTTCCATCATAAATCTATATAAGAGAAAAGGAAATCGCCTAGCTTGCGACAACCATAAAGGCATCTTGAGACAGGTCTCCTTCCAGAGAGCCAATGTGGCTTCCGACATGGCAGAGGTACTGTTGATATGATTTTCACTGCCAGACACTACAGGAGAAGTTTCGTGAACAGAACATTGGTCTCTACACCACATTTATCGACCTAACTAAGGTATTCGACACTGTAAATCACGAAGGACTATGTAAGATCATGTCCAAGTTTGGATGTCCCGAAAAATTTACCAACTTGGTTTGCCTGTTCCATAATCAATGACAGCATGTGTGCAAGATGACGGCGCACACTCAAACCCCTTTCCAGTGACAAACGGCGTCAAACAGGGTTGCGTCCTGGCTCCGTCGCTCTTCAGCATGGTGTTCTCTGCCATGTTAAATAATGCCTTCTGAAATAACTGTGCAGGAATTTGTTTTCCCTATCGATTTGACGGAGGACTATTCAATCTTAGTAGATTAAAGGACACGACCAAAGCTAAGACGGACATTATTCGCGTACCTCTTGTTCGCCGATATTATGCATTAAATGATACCAGTCTGAAAGACATGCAATATAGCATGGACCTCTTTTCTGTGGCCTGAGATGCGTTCGGTCTCACCATCAGCACCGCGAAGACTTTAGTAGTGTATCAACTAGCGCCAGGTATTCCCTGCACAGAGCCAGTGATCACAGTAAAGGGACAAAACCTTAATACTGCCAATAAGTTTGTATATCTCGGCAGCACACTATCACAAACTGCGACAATTGATAAGGATTTTGCCCTGCGTATTGCTCGTGCCAGTGCAGCATTCGGGAGACTTCGTGCCAACGTCTGGATCAGGCGTGGTCTCAGTCTGACAACTAAGTTGGACGTGTACCGTGTCTGGTTCTAAAAACACTGTTTTATGCTACGTCATCCTGGACTGTCTATGCGAGACACGTTCGTCAGCCTCTTTTCATCTTGGATGCTTACGAAACCTCATGGGAATACGTTGGCTGGATTGTGTGCCAGATACGGAAATTCTTCAAAAGTCCCATATGCAAAGCACCCATGCAATGATGATTATGTCCCGACTTTGCTGGAATTGCCACATCGTTCGTATGCCAGACAAGCGCTTCAAAAGAGACTATTCGATGGGGAGTTGTGCGAAAGTAAACATTCAATTGGAGGGCAGAAAAAGAGCTTCAATGACCCAAAAAGCTCTCTCAAGAACTGCAGCATCGAACCTAGCTACTGGGAGACTACATCACGTGATTGCTCAGCTTGGCACACTCAGATCACTGCTGACATTACGAAATTTCAAAAAGAAAGAACACTGCGGCCAATCCACAAGCGAAAAAAGCGGAAGGACAAATCCGTAAATTCTCCTTCCCTAAACCTTCAGCACTCCTGCATGCACTACAATATAACTTTCAGTGCACGAATCGGACTCATCGTGCATCTAAGAACTAACAAACTAAATTAGGTATTTACCAATTTTTAATTATTATATATATTTTTTTTTCTTTCATCGCATTAAATGTTTATTCATGCCATGTTCATCTTCGCTTGCAAAGGAGGAACAGCATCATCATCAAGAATATTACTATAATAGTATCACAAGAAACATTGACAAGTAACATTTACACATTCTAGAATGTTATACATTTAGAAAAATAATGTTATTCAATCCAGCCTATTATGCATATTATATTATTAAATACGACCTTACGTATTTCCAAACACACAGACACTAAAATGATTTAAAACATATGATAATCATTTTTTTAGTTTTTACTGCCGTCTCTCAATAAAATGTTGTAGACATTAAAATTGAATGGCTGTAGTTACATAATTTGTGTACAACCAAAAACTTTGTATAAATAAAACGAAAATTAAAAAAAACTTTCGTATCACCATGTACAAGAACCAATGAAATAATTCAACTGATAACCTGCGCAAAAGTTTCCAATATACTCTTTTTTGCAGACACAATGCCCCGTTATATTGTTGCATGTGTTATTACAACCATCGGAACACTCAAACTTGCATTCATCACCAAACGTTCCAGGTCGACATTCTATAGAAAAAAACCGCAAATGTATATGTCATATTACAGTAATATAGTTAATATATTATTGACATGTAAACTAAAACCTTGAAACATGTGTTGCGCTTTCAGCGTCAGGGGTAGAGAAGTTTTCTGGAGATGACACTCGTGTGTGCTGAGCATATTTTTGTTTAGTTGCCTCTTCTATTTCGGCGATCCATCGTTTTCGTTAGGCAGAGATATAAGTGGGTGATTAACATCAAATATTACAGTCTAGCAGAGTGAATCACCAAAACAGGAGACATGATGATAGCGGTCTGTTGCAGGCAACCTTCTTTGCGAAGACGGCACTTTATTGATGATTATTAAGTATTCTTGGTGTTTAAAATGTCAACAACATAACCATGCCATGTACACGATATTATTCACTTGTCTGTAAGTATTGTCTCTAATTAATGTAATCGTTTAATTTCCAGAACACTGGTACTAATTTCGATCCCTTGAGTATATCCGCATTTATACATCTACTGAAAGTTCGAGTTTTATGTTGCTTAACAACCATTATTTACCAACAATAACTATGGTCATTTCCGGTAACGCCACTTTTCAATTACAGATCCCCTTTATTCTGAACAAGGAAATTGAAGTAGGAAGCATGATGATAAATGAACATAATTTTTATTTACATGTAATTTGAACCAGGTCCGTTTTATCGACACGTAATCGAATTGCACCTTAAGTAAATAGGTTTTCCGTACTTGAAAATCATGTTATTATGAACATGGTAAGGAAACACCATCATTTATCTCATTGATCAAGCATGTGGTTGCATCTGTGGGTCTCTCCAATGGCCCACTAGACATACCATCCATGCAACAGAAAACATTAGTGGATGACATGCCGTTATATTGAGGTTATCTTCTTATAGAAGCTTCATGGCACGTCATCTGTACAATTATGATTTTGTTTTGTTGTTGAAATGTTTTACATATTTGCCTGAATATATATGTATGTGGTTGGGAGGGAGCCAGAGATGTACTGTGCAGCACTGATTAGGAGGAAACTGACATCACTGTTTTTCCTATGGCTGAGGCCCATCATAGAGGCACAGTGACTCAGGACGTGACAATCCTTTTGACTTGAACATTTGGTTGCATGCCTGGAGCAATAGAGAAGTTCGGCATAACCAGTAGTTAATTGGTGGCGGGGAATGAGCACAGTGAACCATATCTTGGCTACAGTGTCTAGGAGCAGTGCATAGGTTTAAACCTACCTTCCTAGAGGTGTGATAGTTATTCTCTGGCTCTGTCCCGGGGTGGGCCGAAAATCCACATACTTCCCAGCAATATAATGCCATCTAATGGCATTAGGTCAAAGGGCAGGAGCCCATGGACCGCTGGATCAGCAACCAACCAACCAACCAACCATCTCATTTGATCATTCATTTTCTGACAGGGTTCAATATGTCAGCACGATATATTCAATATGTAAGCACGTCGTTAATCCACATCGTCCCAGCTCTACGGCATATTCTCACAAACGCATCTACGAGCTATAGTATACAGACATTTATATGTATGACTAGATCAAATGTAAGAATAATACTATAAGAGTGTCACAAGAAACATTGACAACTAACATTTGCATATTCTAGAATTTGATACATTTGGAAAAACATTGTTATTCAATCCAACCTATTCTGCACATTATATTATTAAAGACGACCTTACGTATTTCCAAACACACAAACACAAAAAATGATTTTAAAACATGTGATATTAATGTTTCTAGTTTTGTCTGCCGTCTCTCAATATAATGTTATAGACATTAGAATTGAATGGCTGTAGTTACATAATTTGTGTACAACCGAAAAACATAAATGCAAATAAAAAGAAAATACAAATCATCGTGTGTATCACCATGAACAAGAACGGATGAAATAATGCAACTGATAACCTGTGCAAAAGTTTCCAATATACTTTTTCTTGCAAAAACAATGTCCCGTTATATTGTTGCATGTGTTATTACAACCATCAGAACACTTGAACTTGCATTGATCACCAAACGTTCCAGGTCGACATTCTGTAGAAAGAAACCGCAAATGTATATGTCATATTACTGTAATAAAGTTCATATATTATTGAAATGTAAACTAAAACCTTGAAACACGTGTTGCACTTCAGCGTCAGTGATAGAAGAGATTCCTGGAGATGGCACTCGTGTGTGCTGAGCATATTTTTGTTGTGTTTCCTTGTTTATTTAGGTGATCCATCGTTTTCTTTAGACAGAGATATAAGTGGGTGAGTAACATCATAGAATACAGTCTAGCAGAGTGAACAAATAAAACAGGAGACAGATTTATGGCGGTCTGTTGTAGCCAACCTTCTTTGCGAAGATGGATCTTGTTGATGATTATTAAGTTTTGGTTGTGTTTACAATTTCAGCAACATAGCAATGGCATATATACGATATTATTCACTTGTCTGTAAGTATTGTCTCTAATTAATGTAATCGTTTAATTTCCAGAACACTGGTACTAATTTCGATCCCTTGAGTATATCCGCATTTATACATCTACTGAAAGTTCGAGTTTTATGTTGCTAAACAACCATTATTTAACAATAACTATGGTCATTTCCGGTAACGCCACGTTTCAATTGCAGATCCCCTTTATTCTGAACAAGGAAATTGAAGTAGGAAGCATGAGGATAAATGAACATAATTTTTATTTACATGTAATTTGAACCAGGTCCGTTTTATCGACACGTAATCGAATTGCACCTTAAGTAAATAGGTTTTCCGTACTTGAAAATCATGTTATTATGAACATGGTAAGGAAACACCATCATTTATCTCATTTGATCAAGCATGTGGTTGCATCTGTGGGTCTCTCCAATGGCCCACTAGACATACCATCCATGCAACGGAAAACCTTAGTGGATGACATGCCGTTATATTGAGGTTATCTTCTTATAGAAGCTTCATGGCACGTCAGCTATACAATTATGATTTTGTTTTGTTGTTGAAATGTTTTACATATTTGCCTGAATATATATGTATGCTCCCTCTGTGGTTGGGAGGGAGCCAGAGATGTACTGTGCCGCACTGAGGAGGAGGAAACTGACATCACTGTTTTTCCTATGGCTGAGGCCCATCATAGAGGCACAGTGACTCAGGACGTGACAATCCTTTTGACTTGAACATTTGGTTGCATGCCTGGAGCAATAGAGAAGTTCGGCATAACCAGTAGTTAATTGGTGGCGGGGAATGAGCACAGTGAACCATATCTTGGCTACAGTGTCTAGGAGCAGTGCATAGGTTTAAACCAACCTTCCTGGAGGTGTGATAGCTATTCTCTGGCTCTGTCCCGGGGTGGGCCGAAAATCCACAGACTTCCCAGCAATATAATGCCATCTAATGGCATTAGGTCAAAGGGCCGGAGCCCATGGACCGCTGGATCAGCAACCAACCAACCAACCAACCAACCAACCAACCATCTCATTTGATCATTCATTTTCTGGCAGGGTTCAATATGTCAGCACGATATATTCAATATGTAAGCACGTCGATAATCCACATCGTCCCAGCTCTACGGCATATTCTCACAAACGCATCTACGAGCTATAGTATGCAGACATTTATATGTATGACTAGATCAAATATAAGAATATTACTATAAGAGTGTCACAAGAGACATTAACAAGTAACATTTGCATATTCTAGAATTTGATACATTTGGAAAAACATTGTTATTCAATCCAGCCTATTCTGCACATTATATTATTAAAGACGACCTTACGTATTTCCAAACACACAAACACAAAAAATGATTTTAAAACATGTGATATTAATGTTTTTAGTTTTGTCTGCCGTCTCTCAATATAATGTTGTAGACATTAGAATTGAATGGCTGTAGTTACATAATTTGTGTACAACCTAAAAACATAAATGCAAAAAAAAAGAAAATAAAAATCATCGTGTGTATCACCATGTACAAGAACGGATGAAATAATGCAACTGATAACCTGTGCAAAAGTTTCCAATATACTTTTTCTTGCAAAAACAATGTCCCGTTATATTGTTGCATGTGTTATTACAACCATCAGAACACTTGAACTTGCATTTATCACCAAACGTTCCAGGTCGACATACTGTAGAAAGAAACCGCAAATGTATATGTCATATTACTGTAATAAAGTTCATATATTATTGAAATGTAAACTAAAACCTTGAAACACGTGTTGCCCTTTAGCGTCAGTGATTGAAGAGATTTCTGGAGATGACACTCGTGTGTGCTGAGCATATTTTTGTTGTGTTTCCTTGTTTATTTAGGTGATCCATCGTTTTCTTTAGACAGAGATAGAAGTGGGTGAGTAACATCATAGATTACAGTTTAGCAGTGTGAACCACTAAAACAGGAGACAGATTTATGGCGGTCTGTTGTAGCCAACCTTCTTTGCGAAGATGGATCTTGTTGATGATTATTAAGTTTTGGTGGTGTTTACATTTTCAGCAACATAGCAATGGCATATATACGATATTATTCACTTGTCTGTAAGTATTGTCTCTAATTAATGTAATCGTTTAATTTCCAGAACACTGGTACTCATTTCGATCCCTTGAGTATATCGGCATTTATACATCTACTGAAAGTTCGAGTTTTATGTTGCTTAGCAACCATTATTTACCAACAATAACTATGCTCATTTCCGATCACGCCACTTTTCATTTACAGATCCCCTTTATTCTGAACAAGGAAATTCAAGTAGGAAGCATGATGATAAATGAACATAATTCGTATTTACATGTAATTTGAACCAGGTCCGTTTTATCGACACGGAATCGAATTGCAACTTACGTAAACAGGATTTCTGTTCTTGAAAATCACAACCCTTTTATTATGATTATGTTATGGAAACACCATCATTTATTTCAGTATATAATACATTTTCTGTCAGGGTTCAATATGTCAGCACGATATATTCAATATGTAAGCACGTCGTTAATCCACATCGTCCCACGCTCTACGGTATATTGTCACAAACGCATCTACGAGCTATAGTATGCACACATTTATATGTATGTCTAGATCACATACATATATTGGACGTTTACAACATGGCAGCTGAATGGCTGCGAATTTCTCTTTTCTCGCCAAATTGTGTTTAAATACACTGAACTATGCCTTCCAACATGTGTTATATCGTGTGTCGTATTTCCAAGTCATGGATGTTACTTCTATTCGCTAATGATTACAATATTAACTTGTGTTTTTATGTATTCTTAAGTGTGCGAAATAAACATTCAGGAACCTTGGATAGTGAAACTGTTCACACAACAGTCAACAGGTATCTATCTACACACCTCTCTATTCACTCATGTACACGATGTTATACGGTCAAGCTAGGCCAGATAACTATAAATATCTTTAGCACTGGCAAAGTGGAGAGCAAACGTCGTCAAAAAAACCTTTTCTATGTTTACCGGTATTATATGTGCCTTATCACATGAGCACAGTGCCACATGTCTTCAGTCGAAAAACCTTTACCAGGGGCGAAGAAATATCAAGTCATGTTTAACGGCCATAGTGATTATTCGAGTAGAACAGGGGCGTCTTCAAGTGCTATAGCCCCAAACTCTACCTCCTTTAACTATTCTTATATCTAGCCTTCACGAGTGCAGCATAATCGCTGTCAGCATGCAACAGCAACCACACCTCTGACCCCGCGTCGGCGTGTTAAATCAGTGAAGGCGACAAATGGGATCTGTTCCCATAGCTTCTGATGTATGGGCCCATGTCTACATAGCATATAAAGTCTGGATGCGGCGTACTGCGCAATGGAGCTCAACTAACATGGACCACTGGGCAGAAAGGCGTCATTCAGCTAGCGTCGTAGAGCGTCAAAGAGCACGGTGAAACAGTAGGGCACCATGGTCATCTACTGCACCCCGACACACACTCAGTCGTCTTGACTCGTCTTGCCACTGAGACCATATGTGTAGGGGCGAGAGAGTGAGGTTGACGACAGTGTGCAACTCTCCCTCACTTTAATATAATTTTCATAGCGCAAGTCATGTTTTTCATCATCATCTCATTAATAATCAAAAAAATAAAGTCCTGCGGCGATAGGCGAGTGGCAAAGTGGTATGTGTGGATACACTGACAGCCATAGTTACAAACCTGCACGTAGGCGGTTCAGGCCATGTGGTCGTTCTCCAGAGACATTGAGGCACCTCTGGAGTCTGGCAGAAGTCTGGGTGACTGAGCAGCCCTTTTCAGGAATGCACTGCTCACCTCCTTAGCCAGAGGAAGGGGACAAATAATGTGCCCTAAACATTGCCTGCTCATCATGACCCAGACCAGCATACCGCGGCTGGCGGGGATCCCTATTTAGCGGTAGAAATATCAAGAAAACAAGAAAAACGAAGGTGAGTCCACTCACACTTGGCACATGGAATGTGCGCACCCTACTGGACAGTGTGGAGGTCACACGGCCAGAAAGACGTACCGCACTTTTAGCAAAAGTGCTAGCAATGTACAAAATTGGCATCGCTGCCCTCAGCGAGACACGACTGTCTGAGGAGGGTGAACTTGTGGAACAAGGCGCTGGTTATTCCTCCTTCTGGATTGGCAGAAATAAAGAAGTGAAACGCAACGCTGGAGTTGGCTTTGCAATTAAATCAAATCTATCCAGAAATTTGGCTGGACCTCAAAAGGGCATTAGGGACCGGCTGATGACTGTTCTCCTTCCACTTTCTAAAATGCGGCATGCAACATTTGTTAGCGTATATGCCCCGACTATGACGAACCCCGATAAACAGAAAGAAAAGTTCTATGATGACCTGAAAAAAATGATACAGGTGACACCCAAATTCGATAAACTCATCATTCTTTGTGACTTCAACGCACGAGTGGGCGTCCTGGGATGGTGTTCTGGGGAGGCATGACATTGGCAAATGCAATAGCAATTGACAGCTACTGCTCGAAACATGCGCATCATTCAACCTACTCATCTCCAACACTGTCTTTCAACTACCTCACCGCAATAAGACTACATGGATGCACACACGATCAAAACAGTGGCATCAAATCGATTACCTCATCGTGAGACAACGCGATAAGCAGGATGTAAGAGTCACCAAATTAATGTGTGGTGCCGACTGCTGAACGGACCACAGATTGCTAGTCTCCAAAATGAATCTCCATACATTACATCTCCGGCGACCTCAGAATAGCAAACAATCAAAACGTCTCGAAGTTTCAAAACTGAAAGATCCCCTTTAAAAACAGCTTCTGCACAGCTCAAATGAAACTAATATTGCACCATTGACAATCGATCCCTATACATACAAAAAAGCTGGAAAAAAATATGTGACACTATTTACAGAACCACAGAATAAGTAGTGGGCGTTTCTGTTCGCTAACATCAAGACTGGTTTGACGAAAACGATGTACAGATCAAAGCTATCCTGGAAAACAAGCAAAAACAGTAAACAACTTATTTAAACGACCCCACATCAACCAGCAAAAAGACGCTGTACGAAAACTCAAAGATAAACGCGCAAAAAAACTAGCTGGTTGGGACCTTCTTTGCGAAGACGGTACTTTATTGATGATTATTAAGTATTCTTGGTGTTTAAAATACCACAACATAACCATGCCATGTACACGATATTATTCACTTGTCTGTAAGTATTGTCTCTAATTAATGTAATCGTTTAATTTCAGAACACTGGTACTAATTTCGATCCCTTGAGTATATCGGCATTTATACATCTACTGAAAGTTCGAGTTTTATGTTGCTTAACAACCATTATTTACCAACAATAACTATGGTCATTTCCGGTCACGCCACTTTTCAATAACAGATCCCCTTTATTCTGAACAAGGAAATTCAAGTAGGAAGCATGAGGATAAATGAACATAATTCTTATTTACATGTAATTTGAACCAGGTCCGTTTTATCGACACGGAATCGAATTGCAACTTAAGTAAACAGGTTTTCTGTACTTGAAAATCCTTTTATTATGAACATGGTAAGGAAACGCAATCATTTATCTCATTTGATCATTCATTTTCTGTCAGGGTTCATGTCAGCACGATATATTCAATATGTAAGCACGTCGTTAATCCACATCGTCCCACGCTGTACGGTATATTCTCACAAACGCATCTACGAGCTATAGTATACAGACATTTATATGTATGACTAGATCAAATGTAAGAATATTACTATAAGAGTGTCACAAGAAACATTGACAACTAACATTTGCATATTCTAGAATTTGATACATTTGGAAAAAAAACATTGTTATTCAATCCAGCCTATTCTGCATATTATATTATGAAAGAGGACCGTACGTATTTCCAAACACACAAACACAAAAAATGATTTTAAAACATATGATATTAATTTTTTTTTAGTTTTGACTGCCGTCTCTCAATATAATGTTGTAGACATAAGAATTGAATGGCTGTAGTTACATAATTTGTGTACAACCGAAAAAATATATATATAAATAAAAAGAAAATAAAAATCATCGTGTGTATCACCATGTTCAAGAACGGATGAAATAATGCAACTGATAACCTGCGCAAAACTTTCCAATATACTCTTTCTTGCAAACACAATGTCCGGTTATATTGTTGCATGTGTTATTACAACCATCAGAACACTTGAACTTGCATTTATCACCAAACGTTCCAGGTCGACATTCTGTAGAAAGAAACCGCAAATGTATATGTCATATTACTGTAATAAAGTTCATATATTATTGAAATGTAAACTAAAACCTTGAAACACGTGTTGTCCTTCAGCGTCAGGGATAGAAGAGATTTCTGGAGATGACACTCGTGTGTGCTGAGCATATTTTTGTTGTGTTTCCTTGTTTATTTAGGTGATCCATCGTTTTCTTTAGACAGAGATATAAGTGGGTGAGTAACATCATAGATTACAGTCTAGCAGAGTGAACCGCTAAAACAGGAGACAGATTTATGGCGGTCTGTTGTAGCCAACCTTCTTTGCGAAGATGGATCTTGTTGATGATTATTAAGTTTTGGTTGTGTTTAAAATTTCAGCAACATAGCAATGGCATATATACGATATTATTCACTTGTCTGTAAGTATTGTCTCTAATTAATGTAATCGTTTAATTTCCAGAACACTGGTACTAATTTCGATCCCTTGAGTATATCCGCATTTATACATCTACTGAAAGTTCGAGTTTTATGTTGCTTAACAACCATTATTTACCAACAATAACTATGCTCATTTCCGGTCACGCCACTTTTCAATTACAGATCCCCTTTATTCTGAACAAGGAAATTCAAGTAGGATGCATGAGGATAAATGAACATAATTCTTATTTACATGTAATTTGAACCAGGTCCGTTTTATCGACACGGAATCGAATTGCAACTTACGTAAACAGGATTTAAGTTCTTGAAAATCACAACCCTTTTATTATGACTATGTTATGGAAACACTATCATTTATTTCAGTATATAATACATTTTCTGTCAGGGTTCAATATGTCAGCACGATATATTCAATATGTAAGCACGTCGTTAATCCACATCGTCCCACGCTCTACGGCATATTGTCACAAACGCATCTACGAGCTATAGTATGCACACATTTATATGTATGTCTAGATCACATATATATATTGGACGTTTACAACATGGCAGCTGAATGGCTGCGAATTTCTCTTTTCTCGCCAAATTGTGTTTAAATACACTGAACTATGCCTTCCAACATGTGTTATATCGTGTGTCGTATTTCCAAGTCATGGATGTTACTTCTATTCGCTAATGATTACAATATTAACTTGTGTTTTTATGTATTCTTAAGTGTGCGAAATAAAAATTCTAGAACCTTGGACTGTTTACACAACAGTCAACAGGTATCTATCTACACACCTCTCTATTCACTCATGTACACGATGTTATACGGTCAAGC
This sequence comes from Meghimatium bilineatum, assembly GCA_034231615.1. Classification (NCBI taxonomy): domain Eukaryota; kingdom Metazoa; phylum Mollusca; class Gastropoda; order Stylommatophora; family Philomycidae; genus Meghimatium; species Meghimatium bilineatum. Next base: position 57,705,375 of record CM067305.1, read on the forward strand.
TAGGCCAGATAACTATAAATATCTTTAGCACTGGCAAAGTGGAGAGCAAACGTCGTCAAAAAAACCTTTTCTATGTTTACCGGTATTATATGTGCCTTATCACATGAGCACAGTGCCACATGTCTTCAGTCGAAAAACCTTTACCAGGGGCGAATAAATATCAAGTCATGTTTAACGGCCATAGTGATTACTCGAGTAGAACAGGGGCGTCTTCAAGTGCTATAGCCCCAAACTCTACCTCCTTTAACTATTCTTATATCTAGCCTTCACGAGTGCAGCATAATCGCTGTCAGCATGCAACAGCAACCACACCTCTGACCCCGCGTCGGCGTGTTAAATCAGTGAAGGCGACAAATGGGATCTGTTCCCATAGCCTCTGATGTATGGGCCCATGTCTACATAGCATATAACGTCTGGATGCGGCGTACTGCGCAATGGAGCTCAACTAACATGGACCACTGGGCAGAAAGGCGTCATTCAGCTAGCGTCGTAGAGCGTCAAAGAGCACGGTGAAACAGTAGGTCACAATGGTCATCTACTGCACCCCGACACACACTCAGTCGTCTTGACTCGTCTTGCCACTGAGACCATATGTGTAGGGGCGAGAGAGTGAGGTTGACGACAGTATGCAACTCTCCCTCACTTTAATATAATTTTCATAGCGCAAGTCATGTTTTTCATCATCATCTCATTAATAATCAAAAAAATAAAGTCCTGCGGCGATAGGCGAGTGGCAAAGTGGTATGTGTGGATACATTGACAGCCATAGTCACAAACCTGCACGTAGGCGGTTCAGGCCATTTGGTCGTTCTCCAGAGACATTGAGGCACCTCTGGAGTCTGGCAGAAGTCTGGGTGACTGAGCAGCCCTTTTCAGGAATGCACTGCTCGCCTCCTTAGCCAGAGGAAGGGGACAAATAAGGTGCCCTAAACATTGCCTGCTCACCATGACCCAGACTAGCATACCGCGGCTGGCGGGGATCCCTATTTAGCGGTAGAAATATCAAGAAAACAAGAAAAACGAAGGTGAGTCCACTCACACTTGGCACATGGAATGTGCGCACCCTACTGGACAGTGTGGAGGTCACACGGCCAGAAAGACGTACCGCACTTTTAGTAAAAGTGCTAGCAATGTACAAAATTGGCATCGCTGCCCTCAGCGAGACACGACTGTCTGAGGAGGGTGAACTTGTGGAACAAGGCGCTGGTTATTCCTCCTTCTGGATTGGCATAAATAAAGAACTGAAACGCAACGCTGGAGTTGGCTTTGCAATTAAATCAAATATATCCAGAAATTTGGCTGGACCTCAAAAGGGCATTAGGGACCGGCTGATGACTGTTCTCCTTCCACTTTCTAAAATGCGGCATGCAACATTTGTTAGCGTATATGCCCCGACTATGACGAACCCCGATAAACAGAAAGAAAAGTTATATGATGACCTGAAAAAAATGATACAGGTGACACCCAAATTCGATAAACTCATCATTCTTGGTGACTTCAACGCACGAGTGGGCGTCCTGGGATGGTGTTCTGGGGAGGCATGACATTGGCAAATGCAATAGCAATTGACAGCTACTGCTCGAAACATGCGCATCATTCAACCTACTCATCTCCAACACTGTCTTTCAACTACCTCACCGCAATAAGACTACATGGATGCACACACGATCAAAACAGTGTCATCAAATCGATTACCTCATCGTGAGACAACGCGATAAGCAGGATGTAAGAGTCACCAAATTAATGTGTGGTGCCGACTGCTGGACTGACCACAGATTACTAGTCTCCAAAATTAATCTCCATACATTACATCTCCGGCGACCTCAAAATAGCAAACAATCAAAACGTCTCGAAGTTTCAAAACTGAAAATTCACTTTAAAAACAGCTTCTGCACAGCTCAAATGAAACCAAAATTGCACCATAGACAATCGATCCCTATACATACAAAAAAGCTGGAAAAAAATGTGACACTATTTACAGAACCACAGAATAAGTAGTGGGCGTTTCTGTTCGCTAACATCAAGACTGGTTTGACGAAAACGATGTACAGATCAAAGCTATCCTGGAAAACAAGCAAAAACAGTACACAACTTATTTAAACGACCCCACATCAACCAGCAAAAAGACGCTGTACGAAAACTCAAAGATAAACGCGCAAAAAAACTATCTGGTTGGGACCTTCTTTGCGAAGACGGTACTTTATTGATGATTATTAAGTATTCTTGGTGTTTAAAATATCACAACATAACCATGCCATGTACACGATATTATTCACTTGTCTGTAAGTATTGTCTCTAATTAATGTAATCGTTTAATTTCAGAACACTGGTACTAATTTCGATCCCTTGAGTATATAGGCATTTATATATCTACTGAAAGTTCGAGTTTTATGTTGCTTATCAACCATTATTTACCAACAATAACTATGGTCATTTCCGATCACGCCACTTTTCAATTACAGATCCCCTTTATTCTGAACAAGGAAATTCAAATAGGAAGCATGAGGATAAATGAACATAATTCTTATTTACATGTAATTTGAACCAGGTCCGTTTTATCGACACGGAATCGAATTGCAACTTAAGTAAACAGGTTTTCTATACTTGAAAATCCTTTTATTATGAACATGGTAAGGAAACGCAATCATTTATCTCATTTGATCATTCATTTTCTGTCAGGGTTCAATATGTCAGCACGATATATTCAATATGTAAGCACGTCGTTAATCCACATCGTCCCACGCTGTACGGTATATTCTCACAAACGCATCTACGAGCTATAGTATACAGACATTTATATGTATGACTAGATCAAATGTAAGAATATTACTATAAGAGTGTCACAAGAAACATTGACAACTAACATTTGCATATTCTAGAATTTGATACATTTGGAAAAACAACATTGTTATTCAATCCAGCCTATTCTGCATATTATATTATGAAAGAGGACCGTACGTATTTCCAAACACACAAACACAAAAAATGATTTTAAAACATATGATATTAATTTTTTTTTAGTTTTGACTGCCGTCTCTCAATATAATGTTGTAGACATAAGAATTGAATGGCTGTAGTTACATAATTTGTGTACAACCGAAAAAATATATATATAAATAAAAAGAAAATAAAAATCATCGTGTGTATCACCATGTTCAAGAACGGATGAAATAATGCAACTGATAACCTGCGCAAAACTTTCCAATATACTCTTTCTTGCAAACACAATGTCCGGTTATATTGTTGCATGTGTTATTACAACCATCAGAACACTTGAACTTGCATTTATCACCAAACGTTCCAGGTCGACATTCTGTAGAAAGAAACCGCAAATGTATATGTCATATTACTGTAATAAAGTTCATATATTATTGAAATGTAAACTAAAACCTTGAAACACGTGTTGTCCTTCAGCGTCAGGGATAGAAGAGATTTCTGGAGATGACACTCGTGTGTGCTGAGCATATTTTTGTTGTGTTTCCTTGTTTATTTAGGTGATCCATCGTTTTCTTTAGACAGAGGTATAAGTGGGTGAGTAACATCATAGATTACAGTCTAGCAGTGTGAACCACTAAAACAGGAGACAGATTTATGGCGGTCTGTTGTAGCCAACCTTCTTTGCGAAGATGGATCTTGTTGATGATTATTAAGTTTTGGTGGTGTTTACAATTTCAGCAACATGGCAATGGCATATATACGATATTATTCACTTGTCTGTAAGTATTGTCTCTAATTAATGTAATCGTTTAATTTCCAGAACACTGGTACTCATTTCGATCCCTAGAGTATATCGGCATTTATACATCTACTGAAAGTTCGAGTTCTATGTTGCATAGTAACCATTATATACCAACAATAACTATGCTCATTTCCGATCACGCCACTTTTCAATTACAGATCCCCTTTATTCTGAACAAGGAAATTCAAGTAGGATGCATGAGGATAAATGAACAAAATTCTTACAGTTCATGTACATTGAACCAGATCCGCTTTATCGACACGGAATCGTCTTGCAACTCAAGTAAACAGGATTTCTGTTCTTGAAAATCACATCCCTTTTATTATGAATATGATATGGAAACACCGTCATTTATTTCAGTTGATAATACATTTTCTGTCAGGTTTCAATATGTCAGCACGATATATTCAATATGTAAGCATGTCGTTAATCCACATCGTCCCACGCTCTACGGCATATTGTCACAAACGCATCTAGGAGCTATAGTATGTACACATGTATATGTATGACTAGATCACAAACATATATTGGACGTTTACAATATGCCAGCTGAATGGCTGCGAATTTCTCTTTTCTCGCCAAATTGTGTTTAAATACACTGAACTATGCCTTCCAACATGTGTTATATCATGTGTCGTATTTCCAAGTCATGGATGTTACTTCTATTCGCTGAGGATTACAATATTAACTTGTGTTTTTATGTATTCTTAAGTGTGCGAAATAAAAATTCTAGAACCTTGGATAGTGAAACTGTTCACACAACAGTCAACAGGTATCTATCTACACACTGCTCTATTCACTCATGTACACGATGTCATCCGGTCAAGCTAGGCCAGATAACTATAAATATCTTTAGCACTGGCAAAGTGGAGAGCAAACGTCGTCAAAAAACCTTTTTATGTTTACCGGTATTATATGTGCCTTATCACATGAGCACAGTGCCACATGTCTTCAGTCGAAAAAACCTTTACCAGGGGCGAAGAAATATCAAGTCATGTTTAACGGCCATAGTGATTACTTGAGTAGAATAGGGGCGTCTTCAAGTGCTATAGCCCCAAACTCTACCTCCTTTAACTATTCTTATATCTAGCCTTCACGAGTGCAGCATAATCGCTGTCAGCATGCAACAGCAACCACACCTCTGACCCCGCGTCGGCGTGTTAAATCAGTGAATGCGACAAATGGGATCTGTTCCCATAGCCTCTGATGTAAGGGCCCATGTCTACATAGCATATAAAGTCTGGATGCGGCGTACTGCGCAAAGGAGCTCAACTAACATGGGCCACTGGGCAGAAAGGCGTCATTCAGCTAGCGTCGTAGAGCGTAAAAGAACACGGTGAGACAGTAAGGCACCCTGGTCATCTACTGCACCCCGACACACACTCAGTCGTCTTGACTCGTTTTGCCACTGAGACCATATGTGTAGGGCGAGAGAGTGAGGTTGACGACAGTGTGCAACTCTCCCTCACTTTAATCCAATTTTTCATAGCGCAAGTCATGGCTTTCATCATCATCTCATTAATCAACAAAAAAATAAAGTCCTGCGGCGATGAGCTAGTGGCAAAGTGGTATATGTGGATACACTGGCAGCCATAGTCACAAACCTGCACGTAGGCGGTTCAGGCCATGTGGTCGTTCTCCAGAGACATTGAGGCACCTCTGGAGTCCGGCAGACGTCTGGGTGACTGAGCAGCCCTTTTCAGGAATGCACTGCTCACCTCCTTAGCCAGAGGAAGGGGATAAATAAGGTGCCCTAAACATTGCCTTCTCATCATGGAGGTCACACTGCCAGAAAGACGTACCGCACTTGTAGCAAAAGAGCTAGCAATGTACAAAATTGACATCGCTGCCCTCAGCGAGAAACGACTGTCTGAGGAGGGTGAACTTGTGGAACAAGGCGCTGGTTATTCCTTCTTCTGGATTGGCAGAAATAAAGAAGTGCAACGCGACGCTGGAGTTGGCTTTGCAATTAAATCCAATCTATCCAGAAATTTGGCTGGACCTCCAAAGGGTATTAGCGACCGGCTGATGACTGTTCGCCTTCCACTTTCTAAAATGTGGCATGCAACATTTGTTAGCGTATATGCCCCGACTATGACGAACCCCGATAAACAGAAAGAAAAGTTCTTTGATGACCTGAAAAAAATGATACAGGTGACACCCAAATTCGATAAACTCATCATTCTTTGTGACTTCAACGCACGGGTGGGCGTCCTGGGATGGTGTTCTGGGGAGGCATGACATTGGCAAATGCAATAGCAATTGACAGCTACTGCTCGAAACATGCGCATCATTCAACCTACTCATCTCCAACACTGTCTTTCAACTACATCACCGTAATAAGACTACATGGATGCACACACGATCAAAACAGTGGCATCAAATCGATTACCTCATCGTGAGACAACGCGATAAGCAGGATGTAAGAGTCACCAAATTAATGTGTGGTGCCGACTGCTGGACGGACCACAGATTGCTAGTCTCCAAAATGAATCTCCATACATTACATCTCCGGCGACCTCAGAATAGTAAATAATCAAAACGTCTCGAAGTTTCTAAACTGAAAATTCACTTTAAAAACAGCTTCTGCACAGCTCAAATGAAACCAAAATTGCGCCATTGACAATCGATCCATATACAGTCAAAAAAGCTGGAAAAAATATGACAATATTTACCAAACTACATAATAAGTAGTGGGCGTTTCTGTTCGCTAACATCATTACTGGTTTGACGAAAATGATGTACAGATCAAAGCTATCCTGGAAAACAAGCAAAAACAGTACACAGCTTATTTAAACGACCCCACATCAACCAGCAAAGCGACGCTGTACGAAAACTGAAAGAAAAACGCGCAAAAAAACTAAGGAGGATACAAGACTCTTGGTTTAGCACCAAAGCCAAAAAGATACAATATTATGACGACAGCAATAATATGCAGAAATTGTATTCAGCGTTAAAGGCAATTTATGGCCCTCAATCTTCAGGAACGTCTCTTCTTCTAAGCGCAGATGGAAAGTATATCATCATTGACAGAGAGGATATTCTCAAACTCTGAGCTGAACATTTTGAAAATGTCGTAAACTGCCCCTTCATCATCAACTAGGAATCGATTGCGCGCATTAGGCAAATACCAAGCAATAACTCATTGTCGGATCCCCCTTGCATTAAGAATGTGGAAAAAGCAATCTCAAATTTGTCCGTAGGAAAAGCGACAGTCTCAGACTCCATTCCAGCTGAAGTTTACGCTGTAAGTGGCAATGTCATGTCTGCTAAACTTACAGAGCTACTCCAGGCAATGTGGAACCTGAAATCGATACCACAAGAATTTAAAGATGATTCCATTATAAATCTATATAAAAGAAAAGGAAATCGCTTAGCTTGCGACAACCATAAAGGCATATCCTTGCTCTCTATAGCAGGCAAGATTCTTGCTAGGTTCCTGTTCAACAGACTGCAAGCCCATCTTGAGACAGGTCTCCTTCCAGAGAGCCAATGTTGCTTCCGACATGGCAGAGGTACGGATTATATGATTTTCACTGCCAGACACTACAGGAGAGGTGTCGTGAACAGAACATTGGTCTCTACACCGCATTTATCGACCTAACTAAGGCATTCGACACTGTCAATCACGAAGGACTATGGAAGATCATGGCAAAGTTTGGAATTCCCAAAAAAATTACCAACATGGTTCGCCAGTTCCATAATGTTATGACAGAATGTGTGCAAGATGACGGCGCACACTCAAACCACTTTCCAGTGACAAACGGCGTCAAACACGGTTGCGTCCTGGCTCCGATGCTATTCAGCATGGTGTTCTCTGCACTGTTAAATGATGACTTCTGGAATAACTGTGCAGGAATTTGTTTTCGCTATTGATCTGACGGAGGACTATTCAATCTTAGTAGATTGAAGGCCAAGACCAAAGCTAAGACGGACATTGTTCGCGACCTCTTGTTCGCCGATATTGTGCATTAAATGATACCAGTCTGAAAGACATGCAATACAGCAAAGACCTCTTTTCTTTGGCCTGAGATGCGTTCGGTCTCACTATCAGCACCGCGAAGACTTTAGTAGTGTATCAACCAGCGCCAGGTATCCCCTGCACAGAGCCAGTGATCACAGTAACGGGACAAAAACTTAATACTGCCAATAAGTTTGTATATCTCGGCAGCACACTATCAGAAACTTCGACAATTGATGAGGATTTTGCCCTGCGTATTGCTCGTGCCAGTGCAGCATTCGGGAGCCTTCGTGCCGACGTCTGGATCAGGCGTGGTCTCAGTCTGACAACTAAGTTGGACGTGTACCATATCTGGTTCTAAAAACACTGTTTTATGCTACGTCATCCTGGACTGTCTATGCGAGACACGTTCGACAGCCTAACTCTTTTCATCTTCGGTGCTTACGAAACCTCATGGGAGTACGTTGGCTGGATTGTGTGCCAGATATGGAAATTCTTCAAAAGTCCCGTATGCAAAGCATCCATGCAATGCTGATTATGTCGCAACTCCGATGGAATGGCCACATCGTCCGTATGCCATACAAGCGCTTCCAAAGAGATTATTCTATGGGGAGTTGTGCGAAGGTAAACGTTCAAGTGGAGTGCAGAAAAAGAGCTTCAAGGACCTAAAAAGCTCTCTCAAGAACTGCAGCATCGATCCTAGCTACTGGGAGACTACAGCACGTGATCGCTCAGATTGACTCACTCAGATCACTGCTGGCATTACGAAATTTGACAAAAGAAAGAACACTGCGGGCAATCCACAAGCGAAAGAATCGGAAGGACAAATCCGTAAATTCTACTTCCCCAAACCTTCAGCACTCCTGAATGCACTGCAATAGAACTTTGGGCGCACGAATCGGACTCATCGGGGATCTACGAACTCACAAACTAAATTAGGTATTTACCAATTTTTAATTATTATATATATTTTTTTTCTTTCATCGCATTTAATGTTTTTTCATGTCATGTTTATCTTCGCTTGCGAAGGAGGAACATTATCATAATCAAGAATATTCCTATAAGAGTGTCACAAGAAACATTGACAAGTAACATCTGTACATTCTAGAATTTTATACATTTAGAAAAATAATGTTATTCAATCCAGCATATTATGCATATTATATTATTAAATACGACCTTACGTATTTCCAAACACACAGACACTAAAATGATTTAAAACATATGATAATCATTTTTTTAGTTTTTACTGCCGTCTCTCAATATAATGTTGTAGACATTAAAATTGAATGGCTGTAGTTACATAATTTGTGTACAACCAAAAAATGTGTATAAATAAAACGAAATTTAAAAAAAAACACTTTCGTATCACCATGTACAAGAACCAATGAAATAATGCAACTGATAACCTGTGCAAAAGTTTCCAATATACTCTTTCTTGCAGACACAATACCCCGTTATATTGTTGCATGTGTTATTACAACCATCGGAGCACTCAAACTTGCATTCATCACCAAACGTTCCAGGTAGACATTCTGTAGAAGAAAACCGCAAATGTATATGTAATATTACAGTAATATAGTTAATATATTATTGACATGTAAACTAAAACCTTGAAACATGTGTTCTTTCAGCGTTAGGCGTGGACGAGTTTTCTGGAGATTACACTCGTGTGTGCTGAGCATATTTTTGTTTAGTTGCCTCTTTTATTTCGGTGATCCATCGTTTTCATTTCGCAGAGATATAAGTGGGTGAGTAACATCACAGATTACAGTCTAGCAGAGTGAATCACCAAAACAGGAGACACAATGATTGCGGTCTGTTGCAGCCAACCTTCTTTGCGAAGACGGCACTTTATTGATGATTATTAAGTATTTTTTGTGTTTACAATTTCAGCAACATTGCAATGGCATATATACGATATTATTCACTTGTCTGTAAGTATTGTCTCTAATTAATGTAATCGTTTAATTTCCAGAACACTGGTACTAATTTCGATCACTTGATTATATCAGCATTTATACATCTACTGAAAGTTCGAGTTTTATGTTGCTTAACAACCATTATTTACCAACAATAACTATGGTCATTTCCGGTCACGCCACTTTTCAATTACAGATCCCCTTTATTCTGAACAAGGATATTCAAGTAGGAAGCATGAGGATAAATGAACATAATTCTTATTTACATGTAATTTGAACCTGGTCCGTTTTATCGACACGGAATCGAATTGCAACGTAAGTAAACAGGTTTTCCGTATTTGAAAATCCTTTTATTATGAACATGGTAAGGAAACACCATCATTTATCTCATTTGATCATTCATTTTCTGTCAGGGTTCAATGTGTCAGCACGATATATTCAATATGTAAGCACGTCGTTAATCCACATCGTCCTACGATCTACGGCATATTCTCACAAACGCATCTACGAGCTATAGTATACAGACATTTATATGTATGACTAGATCAAATGTAAGAATAATACTATAAGAGTGTCACAAGAAACATTGACAACTAACATTTGCATATTCTAGAATTTGATACATTTGGAAAAACATTGTTATTCAATCCAGCCTATTCTGCATATTATATTATTAAATACGACCGTACGTATTTCCAAACACACAAACACAAAAAATGATTTTAAAACATGTGATATTAATGTTTTTAGTTTTGTCTGCTGTCTCTCAATATAATGTTGTAGACATTAGAATTGAATGGCTGTAGTTACATAATTTGTGTACAACCGAAAAAATATATATATAAATAAAAAGAAAATAAAAATCATCGTGTGTATCACCATGTTCAAGAACGGATGAAATAATGCAACTGATAACCTGCGCAAAAGTTTCCAATATACTCTTTCTTGCAAACACAATGTCCCGTTATATTGTTGCATGTGTTATTACAACCATCAGAACACTTGAACTTGCATTCGTCACCAAACGTTCCAGGTCGACATTCTGTAGAAAAAAACCGCAAATGTATATGTCTCATTACTGTAATATAGTTCATATATTATTGACATGTAAACTAAAACCTTGAAACATGTGTTGCGCTTTCAGCGTCAGGGGTAGAAGAGTTTTCTGGAGATGGCACTCGTGTGTGCAGACCATATTTTTGTTGTGTTTCCTTGTTTATTTAGGTGATCCATCGTTTTCATGCTAGGCCTCTAGGCCTTGCGTCACTTTATTTGTGAAACATAGCATTCTGTTGTATGCTGTCTTGTGGTAGTCTAATGATGTGTACAAAACATTTGATCTTTTGGCAATTAATAGATTCAACGTCTGGGGCGCTAATGGTTCTTTGCGTAATGCCCTTATTTGTTACTCTGCCTCTTAGCGATATCCATACAGTTATGCGTAAGCATGCTGTTTTAACATTTACAAGTGTCATATATATATATATATATATATATATATATATATATATATATATATATATATATATATATATATATTATTGAATTATACTATTACATATGTTCGAGCAACCTGTAGAACAAGATGACTTGCATTGTTTTTCAAAGATTCCAGGTCAACAATTTGCATGGTAGACAACATATCACGATGTATATACATTTTGGATACTTTAATTGTAAAAATAAATAGTTGTCATGAACATTTGGTCAATAACAAATTATGATTAACATGGGGCAGATAGACTTAACCAGGATTGCATTCTTGCCTAAATGTTCATATATAGCTAAATAATTTCCCTCACTTTACTCCAATTTTCATAGCGAAAGTCATTGATATCGCCGCCCACAGCGAGACACGACTGTCTGAGGAGGGTGAACTTGTGGAACAAGGCGCTGGTTATTCCTTCTTCTGGATTGGCAGAATTAAAAAGTAAAACGCGAAGCTTGGGTTAGGTTTTCAATTAAATCCAGCCTTGCCAGAAAGTTGGCTGGACCTACAAAGGACATTAGTGACCAGCTGATGACTGTTTGCCTTCCACCTTCTAAAAAGCGGCATGTAACAGTTGTAAGCGTATATGCACCGACTATGACGAACCCCGATGAACAGAAAGAAAAGTTATATGATGGCCAGAAAAGAATTATACAAGAGACCCTCAAATCCGACATATCCATCATCCTTGGTGACTTCAACGCACGAGTGGTTTCGGACTGAGATTCCTGGGATGGTGATCTGGGGAGACATGGTATTGGCAGATGCGATAGCAATGGACAATTACTGCTTGAAACATGCGCACCATTAAAACTATGTATCTTTAACACTGTCTTTCAACTACCACACCGTAATAAGACTACATGAATGCATAGACGATCAAAACAGTGGCATCATATTGATTATATTATCGTGAGACAACGCAATAAGGAGAACGTGAGAGTCACCAAATCCATGTCTGGGCCGACTGCTGGACGGACCACAGATTTCTAGTCTCCAAAATGAACCTTCATACATTGCATCTCCGGCGACCACAAAATAGCAATCAATCAAAACGTCTCAATGTCTCACAACTGAAAGATCCACTTTAAAAACAGCTTCTGTGCAGCTCAATGGAAACCAAAATCGCACCATTGTTAGTCGATCATATAAAAAGCTGGGAAAATTTCCATGACACTATCTACAGAACTACAAAAGACAGAAGAAGTAGTGGGCGTTTCTATTCGCAAACATCAAGACTGGTTTGACCAAACGATGTACAAATCAAAACTATCCTGGACAACAAGCACAAACAGTACAAAGCTTATTTAAACGACCCCTTATTTAAATCATCCAGAAAAAAGACTATGTACGAAAACTCAATGAAAAACGCGCAAAAAGAACTGAGGAGGATGCAAGACTCATCGTTTAGCGCCAAAGCCAAAGAGATACAACATTATGCTGAAAGAAACAGTATGCATACATTTATTCAGCGTTAACAACAATTTATGCCCTCAGTCTTCAGGAACATCTCCTCTTCAAAGCGCAAATGGAAAGAATGCCATCACTGACAGAAAGGAAATTATCAAACGATGGGCTGAACATTTTGAAAATGTTCTAAACTGTCCCTCCATCATCAACGAGGAAGTGATTGCGCGCATTACGCAAATACTAATCAATAACTCTTTATCGGATCCCATTTCATTTAGGAAGTGTAGAAAATAATCTCAAATTTGTCCGTAGGAAAGCGTCAGTCTCAGACTCCTTTCCAGCCGAAGTTAACGCTGTTAGTGGCCCTGTCATATCTGCCAAAATTGCAGAGCTCTTTCAGGCAATGTGAACCTGGAAGCTATTCCACATGACTTTAAGGATGCTCTATCATACATCAAGAAAAGGATATCGACTAGCTTGCGAACAACCATCGAGGTGTATCCTTGCTCTTTATAGCAGGAAAGATTATGCCTAGGGTCTTGTTAAACAGATTGAAATCCCATCTTGAGACAGGCCTCCTCCCAGAGAGTCAATTTGGCTTCCGACAGTGCAGAGGTACTGTTTATATGATTTTCACTGCCAGACAACTGCAGGAAATGTGTCGTGAACAGAAAATTGGTCTCTGAAAGACATACACGACAGCATGGACCTCTTTTATTTGCATGTGATGCGTTCGGTCTCACCATCAGCACTACGAAGACTGTAGTAATGTATCAACCAGCTCAAGGTGCCCCCCCACACATAACCAGTGATCACAGTACAGAGACAAATACTTAATACTGCCAATAAGTTTGTATATCTCGGCAGCACACAATCACACATTTCGAAAATTGTTGAGGATGTTGCCATGCGCATTGCTAGTGTCCAGTGCAGTATTCGGGAGCCATCGTGCCAACGTCTGGATCAGGGGTGGTCTCAGACTGACAACTAAGTTGGACGTGTACTGCGTAGTGGTTCTACCAACACTGTTTTATGCTGCGTAATCCTGGACTGTCTATGCGAGATACACTCGCTTAACTCTTCATTTTAGATGCCTACGAAACAAGGGTTACCATACCTCCGGGTTTCCCGGACACGTCGTCTTTGTATGCCCCTGTCTTGGCGGCTCTCTATAAAAATGGCTTTTGTCCGGATTTTCTCCGTCCCCGACTGTCCGTCCGTCCCTGATCGATCGATACATTCTTATCTACTTGTTTGTGCTATATACTTTAATCTATTATGTATAGTGACATAATATATTACTTTATATTACATGCAGAGCACCATAGACCGCTTCTCACAGGCCTGCAACAACTTTGGTCTCACTATTAACACCAAAAATAAAAACAGAATTCATGCAAATAGCAACATCCCAATAGCAAACATACTGCTACTTACATCATCGTCAATCAGGAAAAACTGCAGGTGGTCGTCAATTTTATTTACCTTGGAAGCACTCTCTCTCGCGATGTCAACATTGATGTGGAAATTAGCAATAGACTAGCAAAAAGCTAGTGCTGTATTGGCAGATTACGCAACAATGTATGGACAGAAGAGGTATAAGAACAACCACCAAACTACAAGTATATCATGCTGATGTTATACCAACCTTACTATACGCTTGCGAAACATGGACAGTGTATGCTAGACATGCAAGAAAGTTAAATCCTTTCCATCTTACCCTGCCTACGTAAATTACTAAACATTAATTGTGGGACAAAGTACCAGACTACGAGGTCTTGGAAAAATCAACCTCAATAAGCATCCACACAATACTTATGAAGGCGCAGGCACGCTGAGGAAGGCCATCTTGTGCGTAATGCAGAACTCGCGTTTGCCAAAACAACTATATTATGGAGAACTCAAGACAGGATTTCGAAAAGCTGGGTGGACAGAAAAATCGTTTCAAAGACACGCTCAAGTCATCATTGAAACATCTTAACACTGACGTTGGCGCTTGGGAGAGCCTCCTCGCACAGGATAGAACAGCATGGCGTTACAGCATTAGAACGGGAGCACTAGCGGCAGAAGAATTCAGACAAGATACTGCAAGACAGAAGCGGACACGTAGAAAAGAAAAAAACATCTCAGCCTCACACAGATACCTTCTATTGTTGTCAATTCTGTAAAAGAACATTTTGTGCGGCGCATTGGACATGCTAGTCATTTAAAAACGCACTATTAACTTTTATTATTTGTATTATTTATTTTTATTATTATTATGGTTGAGTTTTTGGTCATCGTCGATCACGACGGACGAACATCATCATCATCATAGTGAAATTAACACGCGCGCCAGCTATATTTAGCTAAATATTAACATTGGCCATCATAAAGTAATTAATTTTGAATTAAAGATTGAACTTATATTAAAAAATTAAGAATTTACACTCAATTAACACTCAGTTGATACAAGTTAATAATGAAATAAGAACAATAACTCATGTAGTTTAACTTTAATTTTATTGTGCAGCCCTTAACATTGACCATATTTGATGACACTTTTGCGTATCCTCTTTTTCCATCTGACAATTATGGTAAAGAATTACGGAACCTCATGTTAGTACACTGGCAGGATCGTGTACCAGATACGGAAATTCTTCAGAAGTTCCGTATGCAAAGCATCCATGCAATGCTGACTAGGTCCCACCCTCCGCTGGGACAGGCCACATCGACCGTATGCCAGACAAGCGCCTTCCAAAGATATATTCTATGGGTAGCTGTGCCAAGGTAAACGTTTAAGTGGAGGGCAGAAAAAGCACTTCAAGGATTACCTAAAAAGCTCTTTCAAGCACTGCAGCATCGATCCTAGCTACTGGTAGACTACATCACTTCATCGCTCAGCTTTGCACACCCAAATCACTTCTGCATCACGAAATTGAAGATTGAAAAAGAAAGAACACTACGGGCAATCCACAAGAGCAAGAAGCGGAAATACAAATCCGAAAATTATCCTACCCCGAACCTTCAGCATTCCTGCATGCAGTGCAATAGAATTTTCCGTGATCGAATCGGACATCTACGAACTCACAAACCATATTAGTTAATTACAAATTTTAACTATATTTTTTAATTTTTTTTTTCTATCGCATTTAATGTTGTTCATGGCATGCTCATTTTCGCGTGAGAAGGAGGAACGGCATCATCACATAGCTAAATGTGTTCACGTCACGATAATCTTTTTTTTTTTTTGCACTGCACTGTTGATGTGATTGCATATATTGGTGGCAAGTCTATTTTCATCAAGTGAAAAATTAAAGGCATACACATGACACAATGGAATTATCACTATGAATTGTCGCTTATTGCTACAAAATCGATTTAATTTCCTGGATAGTTCAGACACAAATTGATGTCAGATTTGGACGAATTGGCCATTTAGATATCGATCGTGAATATTGTGCCGATTCTAGTATTAGTAATTAGTGGTGCTTAAAATATAAACGACATAGCAATGGCATACACACGATACTGTTCACGTCTGTGTATATAGTGTCGCTAAATGTCATACTTGTTTAATTTCCATGAAAAACCATGAATCGCTTTTGAAATTAGAAATATTGGTACATTTTATCAAATCATACTATCACAATAATATTTTGAACTATTTGTACTCGTAATATAAACGGAAAAAACACATTTCGTTTTTGTAGTTCCTAATTCACATACCGGTAATGTATCGTTATTTAGTGTATATTATCTGAATCGTCCAATGTTACGCAGTTGAAGACTAACAAATTATTGTATCGTTCAAAAGTAGAATATTGTTGAGAAACATTTATTTAGTTAGTCGAGAGATTATTATCACTGCACACATGAAATATCAATAGGTACTCTGATCTACCCCTTGTGTGTATTCCCATTTACAAAACTAAATGTTCCAGTTCTTTTAAGGTTAAAATACATTATTTCCCGAACATAGCAATATACATCTGTTGCAATGTCTAACTTGATGTCCAGATAACCTTTGTTTGGACAAAGAGTAGGTATCAGTACCATTAATTTTGTACAATTTTGACAATGCAGTTTCTCTCAAAGAGTTCACTATGACAGCAAGATGTATAGGCATGTCATTCGATACCATGTGGCGTATATTACCATAGACATATCAACGAAGTATATTACACAAGTCGGACTAAAGACAATGTGAGAGTATCACCATAACAGTGTCACATGAAACAATGATTTATAGAATCTAGAAGTTACTACATTTTCAAACTCAATGTAATACACTCTAGCCTTATTTTCTATAGTATCTTCTT
>CM067305.1:57722296-57787295 GCA_034231615.1 Meghimatium bilineatum
AGCAGGCTACACAGAAGACTTTGTGATTGGTACAGGAGTAAAACAAGGATGTGCATTGTCCCCACTACTTTCTTTTTACATACATAGACCATATAAACAAAACAGGAAATTCAAATGAAACAAATTAGTTGCTTTTTGCAGATGACCATGTTTTTATTCAACAACAGCATACACTTAAATATAATAGATACAACAGGCAAGACAAAATAGACAATAACATAGACAAAACAGAAGTAATGAATATTGCAAGAGAAAAGGAGAACATCAACATCCAGATAAACAACAAACAGCTAAAACAAGTGGATGAATTCAAATATTGTGGCAGCACATGGAGATATGACTACAACGAGAAGCCGAAATATATACAAGATTTAATAAGGCATGTCAGGTAATCGATGAATTAACACCTTTACTACAAAACAAAAATATTACACTAGAAACAAAGAAATCTCTATTGAACACCATTTTTCTACAAAAGGTGTGTCGACCTTGAGCATCGGACTCTAGAACAATTCATAAGATTAACACCACTAAAATGAAATGTTTAAGACATATGATTCGAGTTAGCTTGAGAGACAAGATCAGAAATGAAGAACTAAGAAAACAATTCGGATCACGTAAACAATAGAATATATTCAGAAACAAGTTAAATGGTTATCAAAAATGGAGAAAACAAATCTGTTATCCAAGAAACCATTAACAAACGATACAAATAAAGTAGACCTATTGGACACCTTTGTAAAAGGTGAATATATAGTACATCAGAAACAGTCGGAAATATAACAACAGAAGAGGCAAATAAAAAGGGCAAAAGACCGAACACTTACTCTCCTCTCAACACCGAAAGATACATGAGAACAGAACGAAGAAGAAGAAGAAGATGTCTTGTTTTATAATTACAGCAGATATCACTATATCACACGCATGTGGTTGCGTCTGTGGGTCTCACCAATGGCCCACTAGACAAACCACCCATGCAACAGAAAACCTTTGTAGATGGCATGCCATTATATTGAGGTTATCTTCTTATATAAGCTTAATAGCATGGCATCTATACAATTATGCTTTTATTTTGTTGTTGAAATGTGTTTCATGTTTACCTGAATATATGTATGTACCCTCTGTGGTTGGGAGGGAGCCAGAGTTGTGTCGTGCAGCACTGGGGAGGAGGAAACTGAAAGCACTGTTTTTTTCCCTATGGCGGAGACCCATCAAAGAAGCACAGTGGCTCAGGACATGACAATCCTTTTTGACTTGAACATTTGGTTGCATGCCTGGACCAATAGAGAAGTTCGGCATAAACAGTAGTCACTTGGTGGCGGGGAATGATCACAGTGAACTCTATCTTGGCTACTTTGGCTCGGAGCAAGGCATAGGTTGAAACCTACCTTCCTGGAGGTGTGATATTTATTTTCTGCTCTGTCCCGTGGTGAGGCCGAAAATTCACAGACTTCCAGCAATATAATGCCGTTTAATGGCATTAGGTCAAAGGGTATGAGCCCATGGACCGCTTGATCAGCAACCAAATCAACCAATACATCACATGTTAATATAGTAATCGATATATTTAGTACAAATATACTATGTTAATATAGTAATTGATACATTTAGGACAATTATACTATTATACTGTGTTAATATATTAATGAATGTATTTGGACAATTATAATGTGTTAATATAGTAATTGATACATTTAGGACAATTATAGTGTGTTAATATAGTAATTGATACATTTAGGACAATTATAATGTGTTAATATAGTAATTGATACATTAGGACAATTATACTATTTTAGAGTAGTAATTGATACATTTAGGACAATTATACTGTGTTAATATAGTAATCGATATATTTAGGACAATTATACTTATACTGTGTTAATATAGTAATCGATATATTTAGGACCATTATACAGGTTGACAACCTCTTGCTAAAATGTGTGTGTGTGTGTTTAAATGGCCGAGACACGTTCCTTTCAATCTAGGAGAGATATCCTTTTTGTTTATGTCAAGGCGTCTGTGAGCCTATATCTCTTGTGGCGTGTTTGCCTGGTTGGCGCTAGAAATATTTTTGTCCAGCCGAGTTGCATCTGCGATTTTTAGCTGAAATTCTAAAGATAACTATGTTATAGCTTGTTCTTGATCATGCTATGGACTATGGAGACGCCTGGTTTTGGTAGCCTTGTAAGGGTTCTCTGGGTTTAATCCGAAAACTATATATTTTTTTCTTCCTTATACCCATGTATGCCCTCCAGGGTCAGTGGTAGAAACGGTCTCTGAAGACGCTCTCTTGTGTGCTTCATATATGCTTATTTCGTTGCCGTATTAATTTAAGCAATCCTTCTTTTGCATAGACAGTCCCAGGTTTTATATCCACCGTGTCTATATAGCAATCTGAAGGACAATAAGTGTATTAATGTACGTATTAATGCCTTGTTTATGTTTCAAAATATATGCCCCCCCCGAAAAACGTGGGATGTATAATATATCGGTGACACAATAAGACTCAACTTTTATCGGACATCATGTCTACATCATTCTCGAAGTTTTCCATCACCTACGTCACGCTAAAGGAAAGATGTATACTAGGTTGAGAACATGTTCAACATAATTAATCGCATAGTAAAATAAACTTAACGTTTCTAAACGTTCAAATGAATCAAACGAAACACTGTTTTAATGAATACATTGAAACTGCTCCTTTTTTTCTCACAAAAAATGTCAAAATGAGACCGAGGCCAACAATTTTTATTGTAGTAAATACATGCGCATTATTTTTTCATTGACCATTCAATGTTCTTCACATGCCATGTACACTACAATGTTCTAACTATGTATTTTTTATGTCAGAACTTACCTCATGTGAGCTATTCTAACATATTGGATTCCAACATCGGTAATCCCACAATATTGTCAAGTAATGTATTATCGCATACATATATTGTATTTTAAACAAGTAAACTGATATTGCTCGTACTTATTATTGAGCAGTGTTTTCAAATTCAAGATACATAATTAAAAGTATTGCATTCAAATATGAATACACTTACTATACTAGAGTATAGTAATACTAGAGTCTTACTTCAGCAGTTATTTATCTTTGGTTTCAAGATCCGTTCTGCACTAGTTTGAACACGTGCAATAACCAGTCAGCATTGAAACAACAATAACAGATGTCAAATATAATTAATCAAAATATCGGAGGATAGCCGACAAAACAATAACAATGGCATTTGTCATCGATGCTATATATATATATATATATATATATATATATATATATATATATATATATATATATATATATATATATATATATATTATATATATATATATATATATATACGCATATATATTATTCTTCAAATTATCAATAATCCAATTTTACGCACCACAAAGGATGCTTCAGACTATCACACATTCTACAACACTCTAGTTGATGTCTTAAATTTAGTACCCAAACACGACATCCTTATTGTGATGGATGATTTTAACGCAAAATTGGTGATAATAACAGAGGGGCAGAAAAACATGTTGGAAAATATGGTATAGGTGAACTAAACCAAAATGGAGAAAGATTATTGAATTTTGTGAAATATGAAATTTTGAAATTTCGAATACCTTCTTACAGCACAAAAATATTCATAAGATTACTTGGAACTCATCTGATAAAATAACCAAAAACCAGATAGACTTTTTGTATTAACACAAAATTTAGCTCAGCTGTGCAAGAGCTTTTATAGGAGCAGATATTGGAAGTGATCACAATCTCTTCATAGCTAAGCTAAAAATCAAACTTAAAAAACATCAAAAGATCATCTACCACAGAAAAATCGTTGCAACACGTCTACTAGAAAGTAATTTACAGAAGAATAAAACACCAAAATCCACAATCAATACACCGCCTTAGATAAGCCATCTGAACTAGAAAATCCCATAACATCCATAGAATCGAAATGGGATGAATATTAGAAATACTGCAATAAATGCTGCTTTGGATACAGCCGGTCTCATACAAAACAATAAGAAGAAATGGCATAAACGATGACACCTGGTCAAAAATCAAAAACCGTAAAGAGATGAAGCAAAAAATGCTGCAAAAACTACTCAAGACGAGGAACAAAACATACTCACATACGCAAGTTTAGACAAATACGTTAAAGCGAGCGCTAGAAAGGACAGGTACATTTATATAAACAATCTTAGCATTGGAAGCTGAATCAGCCTCAAAACACAACAACAGCAAGATACTACACCACATAACCAGCAACTGTGCAATAAGCCACTTATCCCAAGCGCATCTATTAAAGAAAAAAATGGCATAGTTCTAACAACAACTGAACAACAAAATCAGAGATGGGCAAACATTTCCAAGATCTTCTTAACAGATCACCACCCCAATCTACTTCAAATCTAGAGGAAGAGGAGACAATGCCAACATTAGAAGCTTCCATAGAAAATTTCACCCTTGAAGAGGTAAAACAAACCATTACGAAATTTAAAAAAAAAACAATAAAGCAGCAGGTCAAGATGATATCAAAAGTTAAATGTTAAAAGCAGCAAATGATAATACCTTGTCGTTTTTACTGGATATTTTCAATATGATTTGGAAAAACGAATGCCCACACCAAACATGGATAAATGAAATATTATCAAACTACCAAAAAAAGGAGACCTAACTGTGATAACTGGAAGGGAATCACACTGCTATCCGTACCTGGAAAATTCTTTGTAATATGATGCTTCCATTATTAAAGTCATCATTAGACAAACGACTTAGAGAAGAGCAGTCAGGCTTTAGACCAGGTCGTTCCTGCTATTCCAGACCATATATTCACTCTTAGAACAATAATATATGAATGTCTAGAATTTAGATCTAATCTCATAATAAACTTCGTTGATTTTCAAAAGCCATCGACAGCATCCATCGACCATCGCTTTGGGAAATTTTAAAAATATACGGATTCCACAACAAATATATAAATGTCATAAAATAATTATATACCAACTCAAAATGCTGTGTTAGAAAAGAAAAAGGCAACTCAGAATGATTCCCAGTGATTACTGGTGTCAAACAAGGATGTCCTATGTCACCATTAATATTCAATATCGCAATTGACTGAGCTATGAGAAAAAGCACATCCAACGCAAATTTAGGAATCAAAAATAAATAAAACAACAAAGGAAGACCTGGATTTTGCTGATGATCTTGCACTATTGAGTGAAAACCATCAAGATGCACAAACAAAAACTGATAGATTAAACTTATTGCAGGACAAATATGTCTCCAAATCAATCCATTAAAAACAACAATTATGGACTTCACCAATTCACCTAACAAAATTACTTTAAATGGACAACAACTTGAAAAAGTACACAAATTATCCAATCTAGGAAGCAAATTAACACCCGACGGTGATGTCATGGCAGAAATTACAACTAGCATTGCCCTAGCATCAGGTGCATTTAACAGACTGTCTAATATCTGGAAGTCAAAGTCAATTAGCACACGCACGAAAATGTGGTTATTTAATTCCTGCGTTATTCCGGTGCTGTCATATGGATGTGAGAGCTGGAAAAGCTCTTTATCTTCAGAAAAGAAATTACTGAGTGTCGAGAACAAATGTCTTCGTAGGATAACTAACACCTATTGGGGTGAATTCAAATCAAATGATAAAATCAGAGAAGAGCCACATCATAATTTCATCACAGATGTTATCAGAAAACGCCGTTGGTCCTACAACGGGCATTCCTACGCTCATACACCAACAAAATACACCACCATTCTCTTGAATGGATACCTACAGGCAAAAGAGCATGGGGTAGACCAAAAGAAACACTCAGAAGAACAATACTTAGAGAAAGTAAAACAACCAATATTCCTACTATTCAAGAACTGCACATAATTGCTTTGAACAGACAGAATTGGAGAGATCTGACCTCTGCCCTATGCGCTAACTTCAGCGCAAAAGGAAAATGAATGAATTAATATATATTATAAGTATGTGCTCGAAGAAAGAACTTAGCTAATCTACTATTAAATATAAATGTGAAACCAGAGGACAATTTTTTACGATTAATCTACGATTAAGGAAATACTGTAGAAGGTGGGATTTTGCTCTAGTAATTTCAATTATCATGCAATGATGATTTACATAAAACAAAAGCATACGATATGTATTATTAATAAATACTCCATCCATCCACGTATTTTCAGACGTAATATAGATATCAATTTCCTTCATTGATATGTAGAAAAAAAACATAATAATCTTAATGCATAACATTGTCCACAGACGTTTTCTTCTCCTAGATCAGATGTGAACTCAGACAATTATGAATATCATTACCATTGTAGTAGCGAACACATTGTCTCAAGGGCTAGTATGTTCTGCCAGGAACTTAGGATGAATGTCTTGATCATGTCGTCCATCATTTTCTGTCAGGTATATTGCCCAATCTGCGGTTATGGCACACATATTATTCGTCGCCACAAAAGTCTGCATCAAATTACTGATGCAATCTTACCTGCGCATATATATCATCATTCGGACCATGCAAAGGATGACAACTATATGGAAGTGAAACACGACGTTCTATAGCAATGACGATTTGTTCTTTTCATGTGACATCTATCCAGCTTTCGTTAGTTTACCTAACACCAAGATTCGTAAATATACCTAACCCCAACGTGTGTTAATTAATCAACCTAACCTGAACTTCCGTTTATCAACCTAACTCCATTTATCCTTAGTGAACTCATACGAAATATCTGGAAATATGACAATTTTCATCATAAGTTATTGTCTCCGCAACAAAATAAGACTGAAACGTGCAACAAATGAAAAACAATATAGTAAGATGAATAAATATAATCTTTGTTTATATTATATAAACAGGTACGGTTAGAAGTGTTTACTATTACTTCACTTGGTATGTTTGCTAAATAAAATGAAGGGAATCAAATCAAACGTATCGCTGTGAAGTGTGTGCAGAGATTAGTATGTGTAGAGATAAGTATGAGTAGGCATAAGAAGACACACGAATACAATAATGACGGCATTGCACAGTGACTGTAATAAGATACATAATTCGTCAGGGTCGTAGAAGTGATATACATGTACATGATAGTAATGTCAACACGAACGGATCTCCAAACTTCTCTATCCTCAGCCATTTGTAGGATTGCATAAACTCTCGCCCCGACTATGTGTTATTGTTTTCAATCGAGTAATTGTGTCTGGCCTTTTGTTCTCTTTACATATACGACTGCCCATTGCGAAATAATCTTGTATAGTGAGTGAGTCGTGTCTCTTTACATGCCCGCACCAAACACGTGTATCACTATACAGTAAATTGAATCGATGGCATCAGTGTTGTTTGCGACTCACTGTTTAATGTACACATTTAATCTGGTGTGGAACAATACTTTGAACCGATCAGAAAAAACTGCTAAACTAAAACACGCGTGTTCTTATATGAATGCATAATTTGTGTTAATATGTATCTTGCATTTGATAATACACTTCTACACAATATTACAAGTGATATGTCAGTTTAATTCTTTAAAATGACACATTTGTATCTGGTAATATAATGGTTCAGACTGTATTGCTGCGACTACAATATGGAGACTTACTTAGATAAGTACGTCTTGACCTAAGAAAGAGAAGCCAATTTAGAACATCGAGATTTAAATGAGGAATATGTAATTTTTGTTATGATATGAGAACCACAGGAGTTACGAGCCATTAGCTATTATTTCCTATCATGTTCAATGGTGAGGTTTTTGAATAGTTTTTCATACCCTTCACTTTTCGGCATGCTGCAATGCATGATGGGGAAGCCGTGAACAAGTGAAACAAATAAAACATTTTTGATTGTCTAATTGGTGTGTTATCTCGCAGATGCCCGATGAATCTGAAACGTGCCAAAAAAATTCTACTGCAGTACATGCAAGAGTGTAGAAGCTTCACGGCATGAAAGTTTTCGAATTTGTCTCTCCGCTTTCATCGCCTTGTAAATTGCTCCAGTGCTCATTTCCTTTTCGAATGTAGTGATGCCAGCAGTGATCTGGATGTGCCAACTGAGCGATCACGGGTTGTAGTCTTCCAGGAGCTAGGAATGATTGCTGCAGTACTTGAAATAGATGCTTAGGTGATTCTTGAAATATTCTTGAATGTGTTACTCCCCGCTTGAACGTCTGCCAACACACAGCCCCTACCCCCTCCCTCCATAGAATAGTATTTTGGGATAGATAACCGAAACAATACCATATGGAACACATCAAGAGACAACAAATCAAGTGATTTTTCATACACTTCCAGACTACCATCAGACAGTATGCCATAGATGGCCATGACATATTGAAATCACGGAAATAAAGCCTCAGACATACCACGTAAAAGATGGTCACAGAAATCAAAGAGGTCATGTGAAAAAGCTTGCAAACAGAACATACGAATGTCGTCTCCAGAGAACACTTCTACCACTGACGACGAAAGGCAAACAAGGGCTACATCGTATACATATATAGATAAACATCATTAGTTAGTTAGTTAGCCGTCGGATCATCATCACTGAAAACTGGGCACGTCCATATTTGATCCGATAGTAGTATTGTTAGAGCAACTTAGGACGTGCAAACACAACAAACACTACAATTAGTATAGCTCAAAGAAGAAAATATCGTTGCGTTAGCGCAACAACGCAGCAGGCTGACGAATGGAACTAGCTAAAAGGGTGGCCGACCTATCCTGTGGGCGTCGAGATCACCGCAGCCGGTGCGAGATACCACAACCCCGCTCCGACAACTGGAAACGGATGTGTGAGTGGTGGGTGGTGTTATCCATTCATAATTTAGTCATAGTATTGCAGGGTTGGTAATGTCTGTGTATGTGTTATATATAGCACATACAACACAAACGGTCAATAAAAGAAATAGATACGAGATGGAAACATCCTTTTACATCTATGATTGCTATGTCGACCGGGTGTTTAAAAACAGTTTGTGTACATAACTTCTTTAAGCACATCAATGAATTAATGTACCCTATTCCCGAGGACATTCTCTGGTGGTATGGTGAATGTCAGTCTGCGTATGAGACCATGCATGGTGTTAAATTTATTAAAGGGTTAGCAGACGTGGAGCAGTGGAATGGTGATAAACCCCAGATTGTTTGTCGTTGATGATTTTGTGAGTGAAACAGGTTCTCACGTTACTAAAGTATTCAATAAAAGCAGTCATCATCGGAGTCTTAGCGTAATGTCTTCTTGATTCTTGATTAGAAACTGGCTTCACATCACGCGGGACATTCCCATAAGTGCTCCGCTCTCCGCTCCAGCAGCTATCCCAGTGTATGTAGACTCATAGTTCCGGTAAGGTGTTGGTTGTGTGATCTTCAGGACTTTCCAAAAAATGTACTTTTTCTCCCCTCACCTCTGAATACTCCCATTTATAACATTCTCTGTATGTGTACGTTCTCAACCTCATTGACATCATCTGCATTTTGAAATGAATTTATTACTGCCTTTATTAAATCTGCTTTATCTCTACTCAGCAATGTTCCGTCTATCGGCGAATTGCCTGCCAGTAAGTCGTCTCTCTCGTTTCCTCTGACCGTAGCATGACCAGGACATAATATCCATGTAATGCTTTGGACAACTGAGTTGTTCAATAAGTCTCACCATTCTTTTCTTAGCTTGAATTTTCTATCTTGCGCAACATGCTTTGAGAATCTGTAAGTATTACCGCGTGTGTTGATGTATCAGTTATCAACCAATTAAGAGCTGCTGTCACTCCCTCTATCTCCATCCTCATGCTTGATGTGACAGTAGAATATGCTGAAGATTTCTCAACCAACTTCACGCTATTTTGTAGGAAACAAAACCCCAACCGCTTTTATTTGTGTTTCTGCTAACAGATCTATCTGTCTATATAACTATGTCGTGTGGTTTCGAGTGTAGTTGGGCGAGTTCTTGCACCGTATCCAGAGCCATGACTACCGTCCATTTTCGACACCCTTTATCTAGTTGTATTATTACTTTAGTCAGTGATTTCTTCTTAGTATCTACCTCCACCCATTCATTGACCTTTCATATTTCTTCCAATCCACATACTATTTGCAGTGTGTCTTCAGCCTCTGTCATCCATGATCTGCTACGCTTAATACGTTTTCCCTTTGACTCATCTAGACGATGGTATAATGGGCGGTGGTTGTATTATGTCACTTTAAGGTACAACAACTTGTGATACTTGATGTCGCACTCTAATGCTGGGGAGATCAAGCAGACATCTCATAGCAGAGATGGGTGTATCTCTAGTACACCCCAGTACCGCTCTCATTGCCTCATTTTGAACTTTTTCCAATCTATCGACTTGTGTCTGTGACAAAGTTAGTAGGCCGATGCCATAATCTATTACAGATAGCTCCACCACTTGCAGGAGCAAAAAAAGTACCCATTGCTGCGTGCCGAAGGTCGCCATAACCTTGATAACACTGATCCCTCTTCTAGCCTTCTGAATCATATTTGTGACGTGTTTGTTGAATAAGTGCTTCTATCAAAGATTATCCCAAGATATTTAAGGTCATGTTCTCTTTCAATGAATGAGCCCAGTAATGTATATTATACAGAACTTGTTTGGGAAAAATAAAGAGCACATAACCATTAGCCTCAACTATATCTAGATTGTACTTTTCAATAATCCTCGTGATGGGTCACATATTATACATTTGGCCAAGCAAATGTACTCTGGTCGCAATAGTTATGTGCATGTTAGTTTTAAAGACGCAACAGCGTCGCTGCATGGTTATTTGCTGATATATCTCAGACAGGCAACACTTGATTATTTGAGATTGCGGAGTCATATATTCCAGAGAGAAACTCAAGTCGATTACGTTCCAAAATAAAATATGACTGACTCTTTCAGACGCCACTGACCAATGATACATTTT
Organism: Meghimatium bilineatum; assembly: GCA_034231615.1. Taxonomy (NCBI): domain Eukaryota; kingdom Metazoa; phylum Mollusca; class Gastropoda; order Stylommatophora; family Philomycidae; genus Meghimatium; species Meghimatium bilineatum. Next base: position 57,733,252 of record CM067305.1, read on the forward strand.
ATGTGTCACATGAAAACTTCTGCGATACAGAGTATAATAAAAACGCCATCACCAGAACTCATACGCACTCTGTGTGAATGTTCCGAAAATATCTTAAAAAGGGCATGCTCAAATTACCAAGCATTAGAAGACCCAACTACAGCGGAACAAGACCAAGCCAAGACACCTCTAAACTGACCAATGCTGGTCGTATTGCAAAAATATATAACAATAAAGCTTCAAAGAGATCCACAATTAAGATGATCGATGAAGGAACTGACCTTGTACTGAGTGATAGTCTGAAAGATAGTTTAGCGCTGTCAAAATAACGTCTGACCTATGACGACGCAGATCGAACCAGTCTAGATATGGTCGATATGGATCTTGACATGAAACATGTCTACGTGTATTCAGACATTGTATATGCACGTTCAGTGGATGATTCGATGGCCCCACTAATACGCTCTGTACCCATGCTGCACAAGCCATCCACCTCTGTGTTTCAAATTTATGACAAGCCCCACTACGCCTCTCTGAGTCGCTTCTTGTTTGACACCGTCGACATTCTTTTAACCACAAACCAGGGCAAGAACGCATTTACAGCTTGAACTTCTTCGGTGACACTTTGCTTTCCAACCCGCAAGCGATTTGACTTGGAGTAAACAATCGTTAGACACGCCGCAATCTACAGAAATACTAAGCTATATGAAGAATTTTTCTGTAATCTAGCTGGAAATGGTCTACTCGTATTTGTTGGTGGTAGACATCAAAAAGAACACTGGCTAAGCAGTTTATTTTTCGGTCTGGGTAGAATGGTGCTACCTTGGTTAAAAACAGGCAGTAAAGCTTTACATAGAGAAGGTGTCACGTCTAGTTCACAAGTTGCACAGGACGCTTTAGATAGTGTAAATATTTGCAACTCAATGCGAGAGTCCAAAAAGCTGGCCAGCGCCAATTGGCTGGTGATGTCGACCACGTTACCCAATCGGGTAGTAGTATTAGACATCGAAAACGACCCGTACTACCAGGTCAACCGTGTCGGAAAAGAATAAAACTAGCTGTTAAACAACAGCGAGCTCGTTCCAAGCAGAACAAGGCGCGAGACGTATTCGGATATACAATTACTATATTTTATATTCTTATATAGAGCTATTCTATTAACATTGTCAAAAGCCTTAGCTAGATCCTTGAAGGAATAAATAGTGGTTCCCAGTGTTCATGCAATTTTTCTGTAGTTGACGAAGGTAAACATCATGTCGGTAGTAGATCTTTTGGCTTTGAGTGTGTCTCTGGGAGGACACAATTATCAAGCATTTAGAGTCGCTTTAGAAGGATAAGTGAAAAAGCCTCCCAGTGATGTTACAATGGCAGATGGCTCTATAGTTGTTGCAGTCACCTTTGTCACCCGGGTTTTGTAGACTTTATTTTCGTAACTTTCTTTGCTGAGACGAACGTTTAGAACACCACGGAAAAATGTATTGAGAAGATTATAGCACAACACCTCGCTCTGGATCTGGAAAAACACCGCATTTTTCCGGGAACGCTCGGAGTATACATACGTCATAGATAAACATAGCGCAATGCCACTGTTTTCGACTACGACGTGTTCAATGGCTTGCACGCACGTCTGTGCTGTCGCGATTGATTTAGAGGACGCGTATAACAGGGTGCCGTTAGAGTACCTCATCAACATGCTCCTACTCTTTAGTGTTAAGACTTTCGTCGCCAGATGGATATCAGCGGTGTTGATCAAGAGAAATGTGGCTCTTAGGTGCGGTTGCTGGATATCTAAACCAATAATAATACGCCGAGGCCTTCCACATGGAACTTTCATCTCACCAGTATTAGTCAATGTCTACACCGTGGCAGTTATAAATCAGCAGCTAGTAGGAAGAGATAGAACACTTTCTTTTGCGGATGGCATGCTGATATACAGACAATGATAGAATACAACAGAAACTGTCGAATCACTGTAGTATGAGCTCGACCGTATCGCTTCATAGCGTTATGATTCAGAGGCACTGATAAAGCGAGAGAAGTCTGCTGCGAAATGGTTCGCTCTTAATATTCACATTGTAAAGTATCCGACTCTGACGGTTGAGATGAGAGGGTTCTATGTAATCATGACCGCATCCTTACAATATCTGGGCCCACCATTTGATCGTAGTATGTTTTTCGGGAACACTTTGATAATGTTATCGCTAAAGAACGCAAATGATTTTCATATTTGAAAGTGATAACAGCGAGTGACACTAAACAACGACATAAATGTGTATGAGTCTCTTTTCCTCCCTGCCATTGAATATACAGGCGCTACTCTCGCCACCAGTCACACACAGATTGAGATAATGGAGAGATCCAAAACGAAACCAGAGTTCATTCTTGGTTACAAAACGGGACACACCCTGTGTGGCTATGATCTTTCTCCTTGATTTTCTGAGCATATCTCATAGAATTGATATGTGCATACCTCAGAGTGAGTTCTGACATAGACCAACCACTACACAGCGAGCTCCCTCGTGTGAAGGGAAGCAGGCACAAGAGAATCACATCATGGATGGGTCGTGCCGAGGATACCGTTAAATAAAGATGCGCCCCAGAAGACATATCTACTGGCGTGAAATGGACAGATGTTCCTACAGTCTATCAAGAGGCATTCAAGACCGTCATTACACTCAATAGAGAGTGCAAGGGACACAGCCCGCGAACATGAACGCTGGGATCAATACACTAATAATCGAGAATACCGATGACATAGATTTACACGGACGTGTCGGTCATCCGTCACCGCCGATACGCATGGGTCTTTACTGCCAGATAAAAAGGAAGAATAGTACACGAAGTCAGTGGTGTCTTTACCACAACAACAGGCAGCCTAACAATGAAAGTATTCGCCGTAAAGCAGGCACTCTTCTGGCTGGAATCGCAAGCCATTTACCTTACGTGCATATTAAGTGACTCATATTATTATGATTCAGAAAGTCAAAACAGGTGATGTACGTAGGGCATGGGTGTGGTCATTAGAAAGAGCCAAAATACGGACATCACTACGAAAACTCACGCTTATTTGTGTATCCGGACACGCGGATGTGGAGGAGAACGAACGGGCCGTCCAATTAGCTAGCATCGTCACCACAAGAGATGATTCTGAGTCTTTCTTTAGTCTTCACAATTTTAGGAATTTGAGTTGAATGAGCATGAGTCAATATCGAGAATGGGACAATTTGAAATGAAGATGGGCGTAGCGGGTAGATATCCCTGACAGAGAGATCACAAAGGACAGTGAACGAACGTAGAATTGGGACCAGCAGCCGTTGTAGCCTGAGAGATTTACTGAAACAGAGATCTGAGCACCTATGGACGTGTCCGGTATACGAATATGATAATCAATAGACCTAATAACTATCTTTGAATTCCGTATTTAGTGGTGGATTTTTCCTTCCATCCAGCACATTATAAGTAGTTCGTACAGGTAGGGGACGAAGATGTTTTCCTTTAAGATTTCAGCGGAAAAGATGTCTTATCCTCTTGCCTTGCCGCTCGCTCGTTTATTTATAACCTCAAGGAGGCAGACATATGTGGGTTTATCATCCAGCTCTGTCATTTCATGTTTATTCTCAAGAATTTAATCTAGATCATTATACGGTAATATACATATTGTATTACACCAAGTTAACTGATAACATTTCTAAATTTCAAAAAGAGAGAACACGACGGACACCAATGGATAACACCAAATTGAAACACGTCACAAAATGTAAATATCTAGCAGCATTTATTTCCGAAAATGTAAGACTAGACAGTGAAATACAAACAAGATGTGAGAAAGCGAACACGGTGACATTCCACCTTCAACCATTACATCCCCACCCAGAGATCAGAATGGAAATCATACTCTGATACCAATAGCAACCATGGTCTTTAAAAGTTTTGCAGCAACGGAAATTGTTACATGTGAAATGAAGTGTGTTAGACAAACTGTAATAATTTAAAATATATAAAATAAGAAATAAAGATACCAGGATTATAGTAAGTATACTATAAGGCATTTGATACATCGACAGAGAGCACGTACAACTGTTTGGTCACCATATGAGAATGATTGCAAACCAATTACCAATAACAGCATATACCAAACGAATGTCTCTACATAATGCAAAAGGTAGGCAATATAAAGGGTGAATAGTAAACATCCAAATGTCTGTAAAAAATCAAACAAGCTGACACATCTTGTCATGGAACAATAACTGAGTCCCGCACTCCTACCCGTAACGCAAGTGCGGACATTATCAACCATAATTCTTGATTCGTTCTTTTCACGTTATACCGATGTATGCCTTGACATTCTATATGTAGACTATAACATTACAAACAAGCAGAAGAACAATACTTCGAGAAAGTAAAACAATCAATATACATACTATTCAAGAACTGCACAGTATAGCTGTGAACATACATAATTGGAGAGATCTGATCTATATGCGCTAATTTCAGCGTTAAAGGAAAATGATGATGAACACAAAAGAAGAATATATGGCTGGAGAGCGAGGGAAAAACCTAGAGCAAAATGAATTGATAACATCAGGGACATATTACACTGGTATGTTATTTCAACAACAAATGCAACACATTTGTCAGTAGAAAGAAGATGTATGTTCCGCACGCGCGTCGCGGGTTTTGTGGCTAGGATAAGACAAAAGACAATGCAAGACCCATTTATGCAGTCAGGGGTAGAAGAGTTCTATAGAGATGACTTTTTTGTGTCTTTCTAAAATGTTTGATTTCGTTGACTCTGTTATTTCTGTAATCCATCGTTAGCAAGGTCTGCCCATAGTTTTGTATCCATCGTGTCTGTATAATAATGCTTTTTAAGGGACACTGGCTGATGATAATCTGACAGCATGCAAAAACCACATAATATGTTGTATTCTGATAAAATCCAGGATTGTCATGTGTTTGTTACTCTTCTGTAGGTTACGTTCCTGATTCTGTCCCCTAGTGTGACTTCGAGGATCTACGTAGACAAGTCATTTCTGTTGTAATCATAATTAATCTAGAGAAAAAAATAGACAATATATTTTCCATTACTTGCAATCTCATTAAAGGTCTATGTATCCATGGTGTTATGCATGTTACGTCATCCCGGCGTCGAATATTAATGTGTATTTAGTATGGTTGACTATGGTTTGCATGCTCCGAGAATACCGTGTCCTTTGCCAGATCGTGTATTATATGTAGATGAAAATACCTATGCATATGTTTAGGAAACAGAAAGGTCAGTATTACAAGAAACATATATCTATGCATATCACTAATGCTGCGTTAGTTAGTTAGTTAGTCGTTGGATCATCGTCATTGCACTCCGGACAAGCCCATAGGTGCTCAGAGCTTTCCTTGAGTGTATCCGCCATTACACGTTGACTGACGGTCACAGTACGTCGTTGATTAACCATCATTCTTTCTCGCCCACGAAAACTCTCCTTTCTAGCGACACCAAATTTCAAACCAAGCTCGGTTATTCTAATCATGGAACAAGAGTCATTGTTACGTGTACTGTCATTTGGTCGTGCGTTTTCCCGCAGGGCATTCACAATGTCTGCACGATCCATCGCTCCACTAACAGCCGTAGTAGCAGAGTGGCCGGCCAACATATCTGCTCTCACATTGCTACGGACTCCCGCGTGTCGCGGAACAAAAGTTAAAGTCACTGTACGCACACAGAAGTTATTCACTGCATCCAGCGACTGTTCTCGAATATACCCCGCCTGAACTTTCACAATCATGTTCATGGAGTTACTGAGTATACAGGGAGTTACTGAGTATACAGGTATGCTCGCAGAGACAGTCTGTGAGCAGACCCATTGCAATGTTTTCGTTACTGCAAGAATCTCCATTGTCATGCTGCTTGTCGTCTGAGCGAATGCAATACTTTCCTATCTGATAGTCTCCCCCCACCTTTGAGCCGTGAAAGCCTAGAAACTCCTGATGTGTCTCTCAACCGACCCATCTGTATATATAATTGTATCAACTTCACTGGAATTCTCACTGATCAGAGCGAGCACCTCCGACTCGACCACTGTCGGACATCATTCCCCGCACTCTCTATTGAGTGTTATTAATCATTCGAAGGTTGTTGAATAATCCGAGGGCGCCAGACTCTATTCGGCACCAGGTAGTACATCCTCCAATATGTACACGTTCTGTATAACGTCCTCTGCGCGCCCCATCCACGACTTTCCTCTCTTTAGTAGACTGCTTTTCACTGTGAAAATTTCTGGGTGTAGAGAGTGCTCTTTATCAGCGGAGATTTTTAGGTAGTCCCGCGCCCTGCACATTTGTATTCTTTGCTTCGCAGTTGGGCAATCAAGTAGGTATGGCATAGCCCGGGAAGACGTATCTCTTGTACACCCCGAAGTGATTCGCATTGCCTCATTCTGGATCATATCCAATCTTTCTGTTTGAGTCTGACTCGGTATCATAATTGCCAGTGCGTACTCTACCACCGCCACCACCAATCCCTGATAGAGCAGACATAGCAGTCTCTGTTCACATTAAGCAGCAGCCATAACTGCGTATAATATTGTATGTTCACGGACACAGTACCAGAAGCCACCTGCATGATCATCAATATTGACAAGGGGCAGACAATGAGATATATATATGTATCACATGTAATAGACGTCTGTCTTTCGCGAAACATGTCGACAATGTCGTTCGGAAAGCTGGGACGGGATTCAGGTCATCAAAATCATGACATCTACGGAGATGCCGCAGCGAACCCTTTTCAGATGATGCAGACAGTTGTAATACATGTGTTGGACTATGGTTTAGATTTACAAACACTGTTGCAAGCACAAATGGATAGAATGGATAATTCAAAACGTGGTTATGAGAACTGTCATATGATGGACAAAGATACACATATAGTGACCATGCGGTGTCTCCTAGACTTACCAAACATGAAAGCAATGAGTACAATAGCTCAGGTTAAAGAATACTTCAAGGTTGCCAACAATGATCATCACACACCAATTTCTAGACAACACAAAAGCGTATCATGAGAGGAATGTTTTGGATGGCAGACACAGAACATACCCAACTCAGAGATTGTGAGCTGGAGGAAGTGAGAAGAGGCTGTGAGTGACTGACATTTGGCAAAGAAAAAGTAATTGACAACAGCTGTGATAAAGTGATCACTCTCCGAAACATCAGAATAATGCGTAATCAGAAACTGACTGGGTAACTGAGCTTATTCACGTTTAGATGATTGACGGAACAGCAGGCAGAGAATATGTGGAAATGAATACACCCAGTGCTGTTACGCTTGTTCCAAATCAATAATCAATATTCTTGTTCTTTAGTTAGAGTTCTTGTCTGACATTGAAAACATAATGTTTTAATGAATATTGAATTTATTATTTGTCTAATGGTTTCCATCTGGATAGGTGTCTGTTTCAAAATTGTATTTGTTCATAATTTACATAGTTGTCTTTTTGGATTATTTTTTGGAACACTCTGTCAATTATTCCATCGGCTGTAAAGATGATCCCTAACTATTTAAATTTCTGCACTTGTTTCAGTAGTTGATCGTGTATGTTGATTGTATTGGGGTTTCTGCCTATAGGCATAACTTCTGGTGTTTTTTTTTCTGTGTTGATATTCATGTTGTGATTGAAGCAGCTTTCGTTGAGTAGGGTTATGTGATCTTAAAGCTCTTCACTTGAACTGTGGAATAGGCACTGATCGTAAGCACAGAGTTCTTCAGTTACGCATTTGGATGGTAAGCTTATGGGATGTTTCTATTGCTTTTGTGTTACTGAAAACCCTTTAGTACGTCCTGCATGTGTTCTAACTGCACTCTCACTGTCTTTGTATATGGCTGTTACGAAGACTATTAATGTTTATTTTATTTAATATTATTCCGTTTAAAGCTTTTTTCCTGAACAATTCAATTTGACTGTTGCATTCTATTTTGTTTTCACTCATTTGTCATAGCGCAAAATTGCATCTGTATATGCTCTTCCTTTTTCTGAAGCGAACTGTTTCGTATTCAGCACTGGATCCACAAGAGATCTTATTCTTCTCAGTAATCTAAGTTAACATTTTACCGACATTGCTACGCAGGGATATACCTCTGTTATGTGCCACAATCTTGTTTACTCACATTTTTTCTTCCATATTGGTACTAATATTACTTTTTGCCAATGTGTTGGTACAGGCATTTCTTTCCAAACCTTTCTGAAGTTGTGAAGTAACCACGTTACTCCAGTCTCTCGTCAAAAATGTAGATAATATTGGAACAACTAAAATGAAATATATCTATAGATGACTACTACACTTTTTTAATGGTGGCATAATAGTTTATTTTTGCACGTTTATCTGGTAAACTATGATCAAATACATTTGAAACTGTAAAGTAATGGGACTAGGCCTACTGAATTCGCATGAAAAATAAGAACATTGCATTACCTAAATATTTATTTAATGTGCGCCAATCAACTGCAATCAGATATGAATTTTACACGTTTTTGTTTGAAATACTGTCAAGATTTAAAAAGTAGAATGTTTTAATAATCGCCTGGCATGTCTCTTATTTCTGTGTAATATGTGAATATATTGTGAGATGGTTTCCTTGCACAATATTCAAATTCCTCAAGCCTGAACATAGGTAATTCAATCAGCTGCTGAGTAAAAAATATGTCGGGTCTGTAACTCCCCCCCCCCTCCTATAGATAAACTGTGAGAACAGTACGGGTTTTCCACTCAGGTGAAAAACTATTGTTTAGTCATACCTGAACTAAAAGTCCGCAAATATGTATAGATGTTTCAAGTGTGGCAAAATAATGTGTTTTTTTTTTTTCCACAACGCCACCACGATAATATATGTGCTTGTGTTATTTGGTTTGGGTAACCCTTTCAAGGAATTTTGCTGCGTGGTTTGGAGTGGTCGTCTGGGTGTTGGAGAGAAGGCTACTGATATGTGCGGTCATCTATTGGTAGGTCTCCTTGTGGTTGTTCGACATGGGTCGTATAATCTTGCTGTACTTTCTGACCGTCGAGCTGAGGTTACGTATAGAACCGTATAGATTCACAGTCAATTTTGGTATTGACGTTACCCTTAAACACATTATTGATTCTCCCTGTTGTACGTTTCTTCCGTAATTATTTTTTTTTACTTTGGTTATTTCCCCCCCCCCCCTTAATTTAATGGTTGTTACTGCTGTAGTTGACGGTATATATATATATATATATATATATACGTTATGACACATAGACATAACGGTTACAAAGCCAGAGGCAGACCATGTGAAAGATGGATAACAAAAATCAAAGAAGCCACAGGAACAATCGCACAAGACGACCATTTCTCCAGAGAACTCTTCCACCAATGACGACGCAAGGCAAACAAGGGCCGCAAGGCACCACCCCCTCCCTTTTTCGTTCTTGTTTTCAATAATGCCTAACTACGTATTGCTTGGTTACTTGACATAATATATCAATACATAATCAAATTTTTTGGTAGCATATCATATCCAGGACGTAGCTATCAATCCAGCATTTGTTGGCTGTGGAGATATTCTAGGCAATATAACTACGTTCAGTAGGTTGCCATTGCTTTCTGAACGGTCCGGATGCACAATTGCCTTTGGTGACGATCGAACTCGGTACCTTTGACGTCACAGACGCACTCTATACCACTTCGCCACAGAGCCGGACAACATAATCAATACTTAATTGAAATATTCATTTCTATGGTTATGGTTATGGGTATGAGTTAGTTATGTGCTACATAACTTATCCTAAATCTCTCCAGAACATAATTATATTTAGATTAAGAAAATGATAAACACAAATTGATAAACATAGTCAAAGGAGGGGTGCAAAGAGAACGCATTGCTCTAGGAGGACGAAGGGTTAGCAGATAACCAAGATCCCAAATAACTCCTCGCGGTGCACACTGGTAACAGAAAACATCAGCTCGAGATGCTGATTCTGGCCAAATCATTTGAGGATCGTGTCCGAGAATGTGGAGGAAGCAGATGGAAAGAGATTTGACTACAAAAGAGACAGACAATATCTCCGACACCATTTGCATTACCGCAAACAGCGACACTGTCGACATACAATGACGCCTGTTAGTCCAGTCAGAACATTAGAGAGCCGGCCAATGTAAAAGGCACGTAAAGGTGATTGCATGGCGAGAAAAAAATATATATCATAATGAGTACAATGACACAATGAAAGGGCAGAACAGCGCCAGAGGAAAGCGCGAACTGCAAATGAAAAGTGAAAAGTTCCCAGGAAAGGGGAACTACAAGCTATATTAGCTCGAGAGGAGCTTCTAGTTACCTGTGATCCTTATAGGCAGAGACCCAGACCCAATCGTGGGCGTTCGGAAAAGCAAGAAGACCTAAACCAACTCTAATGTCGAGCCTTCCTAAAACCGGAAATATTCTCGCGAAGAGAAAGGGTTCCATACCCGATGGGCTTAGGCAAGAAAGGAACAACGATGGTAGTCTTGGCCCAACTCTACTGACAAAATGTTCTATACCGGAAATACGCATGCAGAGAGAAAGGGTTCAGTACCTGAAGGGCTCAGGCAGAAAAGGGACAACGATTTTAGCCCTGTCCCAACTCTACTGTCAAGCTTTCCTATACCGGAAATACACTTGCAGAGAGAAAGGGTTCAGTACCTGATGGGCTCAGGCGCTATTGGGACACGGTCGCTCATCTCATGAACGCATTGCTCTCAAACGCGTGGTGTGAGACTAAAACATGTGCGAGGGGTTCACGATGTCTGTGAACGACGCCTCATGTAGGAGGTCGAACGAGCCAGTATCTAACTCTTCTGGCGAGTTCTTCCTCATACCGAACAAGGCTCGCGGATGAGAAACGGTTCAGTACCCGATGGACACAGGCAGAGTTCGACCAATTACACTTCCAAACTATCAGCTGACATCGTGTCACAAATGGCCAGGACACATATGCATAACGCTTATAAATCCAGAGACAAACCATGTAAAATATGGTCACATAAATCAAAGTCACAGGTTCAAATTTACAAACAGTACACAGGAAGCAGGAAGACAATCTTTAGAGAACTCTTCTAACGCTAACGCACGCCAATAAAGCAAACAGAGAATACAGCGTATATATATATATATATATATATATATATATATATATATACGCACGCACACACCACACACACAGCTAGAGACTCCAGTGTGTACCGATAACGAATATAATACACATACACACATTTACAGATTTGAGTTGTCGTAAGTCTAATATTATAAAAGTATGTCATTTAGGTATGTCATAATTATAGTTTTTAGCAAGAAATATGTTAAGATATATAGAGAGGTATATGGTACTGATGGATACTTATGTATGCATGCTAATATACAATGCAATTCCATACTTCTAATTCAACATGCACATACACGTCTATTTGTAAAATGATGTTTGGCTTTTTTATTCAACACATATTCATTTTTTTTCACAGGATGCAGTTGGCAAGCTTAAAAAAATCAATTTATGTAATGGTTGATTACGCCTTTCTCATCTACGCTCTACTTACAATGATGCTGAAAGTCAGTGATGAAGGTAGAATATTCTACACACAGATGCGCCCAAGCACACACACACAACACACACACAGATATATATATATATATATATATATATATATATATATATATAATATAAATACATGATGCATCTTGATTCTAGATTAGAAACTGGCCTCAAAGTACGTGGGATATTCCCATAAGTGCACCGCCCTCCGTTCCAGCAGACATCCCACTCGATGGTGTTTCAAAGTACAATACCACCGAAACAGACGTCGACATCATGGCACACCTCTTGCCCTTGCGACAGGTTATTGTTGTTCCGCCCACACACGCCGTGCTCGTAACTAGTTCAAGCACAACGTTGGTCTGACGGAACAACTTGGTAACTAGATGACGTGACATGAACCTTCTATAAGACGGTAACCTCAATATAAAGGTATATCATCTACTAAGGTTTTCTGTTGTATGGGTGGTTTGTCTAGTGAGCCAATGGTGAGATCCACAGACGCAACCGATTGCAGTATATGCTGTATAAAAATAAGAAAACGCAACATTATTTAATAGGAGGACCTGCATTTTATATTAAGGAAATAATGTTTCAACTTTGGCATGAAGCAACTTTCAGACTTTAAACAAAACCCGTCTCCAGTCATTGCCAACGGTCCGTGACGATTCTGCATCGGCTACTGCAGTCGTTTTGGGCGATGCCTTTCCTTAGGTATATAAGCTCTCTAGGGTCTTCTAGCCAAAAAGACCAGCGTCGTTCAGCCGGTTTCTGACTGGTTGATCTGAAATTCGATGAGCTGCCGACATTGACTGGATTTTGGAGGACGTATATGCAAATCGATTCATGGGGTGACTCAGCCGTATAAATAGGTTTTTGGCAGGAGTTGGAACTCTGGATCTTCCTTTGTACTGTCGGTTTGCCACTGATCCAGTTTGTGGAAATTGCCTGCAAATGCGACTAGTAGTGCTTCTAACAATATTGCATTGTCAGGCCACTAAACTTTGTTATTGTTAAGTCTGCAAGCATCCAATAATGATGACGTTGTTCTGTGGTGAGATAAGCCATGCTGGAGCATTAAATTGTGTACTATTCAAAGAATGCATTCGAAGACAGTCGATTTTTATCATCATCATCAGGTGGCATGTCATGCTGGCTGGCGTAGGTGGTCATGGATCTCACAGCCCTCTGCCCACAGTATTATGTATCAAGATCGTTGTTGTTTCCTTGTCGTGCTATTAGTTTTTCTAGCAGTCCATGGTATTCTCAGCATTCTTATGTAGAACCACATCTCTGTTGCCTCTAATTCCCCACTTTCCAGTTTGTTTATTGCCCATGACTCACACCCATATGTTAGTATAGGAGTTATCATCATCATCAGGTGCCATGCCGGGTGGCGTAGGCGGTCATGGCTCTCCACAGCTCTCTATCCACAGTATTATGTATCAAAGTCGTTGTTGTTTCTTTGCCGTGCCAGGTTGTCAAACTGTCTAATATTTTCTCACGTTGTCACCCTCTGTCTCTGGTGCCTTCAATCTTGCCTGTTGTGATTATGTTTTCTAAATCTGCCTGTCTCATGAAGTGGCCACAAAAAGAAGATTGCCTTTTTCTTATATTCTTGATTAAGGTCCGTTTCGCATTTAACTCTTTTAACACCTCTAAATTATTTTTTCTTGCAGTCCATGGTATTCTCAGCATTCTTCGTAGACCACATAAGAGTTATAGAACTGCAGAACTCTCTCACCTCTAATGATAAGATCATATTACATATAACCATTACTTCTGTTTTCTTGATATTTAGGAAGATGCCTTTCTCTTTACTTTCTGTGACTACTACATTAATTAAATGTGAAGGTATTCCTCACTTCCTCGTCATAGTCGGTATCCCCTTCTTTCCATCTGTTTGTATCAGTTTTCAAAATGTGACACTAAATTTGGCTTCACTGTTGTCTACCTCAGTGTCGATGTTTGCATCTTATAAGAGAGTGCTGCCAGGTAGGTGAAATTATCGACTGAAGGTCATTTTGACCTACTTATGTGCATTCAATTATGGTTTATTTGGTGTGGGTTGAAACATGACCTCTGTTTTCTTTGTCTTGATGGTGAAAACAAAGTTGTTGCATGCTTGCAAATTGGTTTAGAGTGACCTGCATGATTATCCGCAACATCAGCATACATTGATACATAGTATATATATTATACATAGTATAATTACAATACACAACACCCTTCATTCTTTAAGGATTTCTACATGTGAAATGTGTCTTCCATGTATCGTTGCTGTTAAGTATTAAAACAATAATGCGTAAAGTAACCTGAACTTGTTCATACTAATCACATTTTAAATTCTAGTGTTAACATGTCAGGTTACGTTCTAATGCCATACTGGTGAATAAAGAAAACATCATATGCTTGGCCATAATTGTATGTTTCAGACGGTACACTTGGTGGTGATGCATTATGCGCGCTGCAACATGAGTTCAGAAGGCAGATACACATGCATGGTTCGAACCTGGTACAGTCACTGTCTTTGACGCGCACTGTACCACAAACTACATATCTGAAAACAATATCTCATTAAAATAGAAGTGTGTAAAGGCAATATGATATTGTGATAAGTCAATAAATAGTCAATAAGTTACTCATAAATTTCCTACAACAATGAACAATACCTGTAAACCCACTTTGTCAACTAAACATGACACACATGTATCGTAGTATTACACGAAATGTGTATATGTCATTCTAGCATACGTATACAAAAAGCGATACTAACCATTTACGACAACTTTTATATGACCCCTTCCATCGTTCTGTAAAGCGGCAAGTTTTACGGTTCCATCTCATCACTGTGCAATGGACTGAATGTGTTCTTTCAAATCATATCAATACACAGAAAAAGGAAAGTACACATGATTTATTTCCAATTAGAAGTCAAAATCACATTTTTTTTAAAAACTGCATTTGCATAAATAGATCTCCGATAACTGAATTTGATGATATCGCCAAATAATACATTGTAATATTACAGTAATAAAACGATATCGAGATAAACAAAACGCCGAAGTCGGATATATATAGTGTCAGTGACTCAAATATGAAAAAAACCTATAGACAACATATCCGTTTTCAGAAATGCATCATATTGGAAATTTAGCTTTACCACTAATCTATGAATCAATGTAATTAATTATGAAACGCTTTAACTAGGAGCAAGTCACACATTCCTGTGAAACAGTGTGTAATAATTAGAACCTCATAATTAGAACCTACTATTAAGTTGGACATACTTATGAAAGATGTGAAAGATCGTTAAACCGTTAGATGACATCAAATTCAGATATATTGATTCATTGTATTGATTTAATTGTGTTATTTGTAATTAGAAAAGTCGTAACGCATGGACGCGTTAATAGAGTACTCCTATATATATATATATATATATATATATATAGACACGCGACTGTTCTGTGCAAAATAATTTTAGAAAGTGAGACATTTATCGTTACATGTCCACACCAACCAAGTGACGCCATTTCACAACTGTAAGAAGTGGTTCTTGATAGCCTGCAAGTTTTTAATTTTATGCCTGGCGAATATATGTGATTTGTGTTTTATATACTTAATTTTTAGCAGTCGTCTGCAACACATGTATTAAAACGACTGAATACAACCTTCCGTGTCTGTATTGTATCCAGCTTTCACATCTGTATAAAAGTATACTTTGTACTAGTGGTCTAAAAATACGTAACAATATAAAAATATGTAGATGTGCTTATCTGAATCTCAATATCCCCTTTATAAAGTCGACAATAGTATTGGGTTTCCTATTATTGTTAAATATTTGAAAATTCCACACCACAAACATGATATTATGCATGTTTTGCGAATGCCGGACGATACATGGTGCGATCATTACGATGCTACTGCTAAAGTCTACACTAGTTGATGGTAAACAATTACAAGACAGCTAAAAACATGTGTTTAAAACCTTTTCGTAACATATCTTTGAAATGTTTCAACATATATCTATCTATCTTTACGCAGATGCCCTTGTTTGCCTTGCGGCGGGTGGAAGAGTTCTCTGGTGATGGTCTTCTTGTGTGCTGTCTGTAAGCTTGTTCCTGTGGCTTATGTGATTTCTGTGAATCATCTTTTACATGGTCTGCCTCTGGTTTTATAGCCGTTGTGTCTATGTGTCATGACGATTTGTTGCATGCTATGTTTGTAATTTGGAAGCGTGTGAAAACATATTGATCTGTTGTGTTTTGATGTATTCTAATACTGGTATTGTTTTGGCTATCTTTCTGATGGTTATCGTTTCTAATTTCATCTCTTAATGACACTACGAGTATTCATCGTGGAAATGTCATTTCTTGATGTTACTGTTTTTGTGTGTCTTGAGCTGCCATTGTCCAGGCTTGCCACTGCTACACCGTTATGGAATAATAATAGTCTTGTATAATGCAACTTTAATGTCTATGTTTACATTTTTTGTTCTTGAAAATAAGTGTCATCTGTCCTAGGATCTGGCATGCTTTTTTGCATCTATTTTGTATCTTTTTTACTGGTTTTCCCTCACTCGATATAATTTTTCCTAAGTGGGTGAACTCATTTACCTGTTTAAGTTGTTTATCATCAATGGAGATAGTGATATTTCTTTCTTTCTTTGCTATTACTATTATTTCATTATTATTTCATTTCATTATTATTCTCAATATAATATTCATTTTGAATTTTTGATATTTTATGTGGAGTCTGTTTATTATCTTCTTGTAATTGTTTCTTCTGATGTCGCTATTAGTACTTGGAAGACTGCAAATAGCAGTTGGTTCATTTTTCCCTTGTTATCTTCTTCGTTGGTACTTGTTATTTTACAGATATGGTCGATATGGCATCTGTAATACACAACACTGGCGAACTCCTGATTGCATGTGGAAACTTATTGGACACCTGAATTTGTTCGTACTTAACGTTGGATATTAGCTAAATTTTCCATTGCATGTTTCAATGTGTGTACTGCAAAGTGATGCGGCATCCCATCAACCATTGTCACCCTGGGTCAAAAACCATACTTATTTTGAATCCACTTAGTTACAATTTCAATGAGTCGATTCAAGATATATGCACACAATCGGGTATCAATATGTATGACTCATATTCTGCTCAATACATGGAAAATGTGTAACCTGTGTATCTGCAACAGTTGAGCTTCCGTTTGACATTAGTTGAATATAAACGCATATTAGATATATTTGAAACCATTCAAATGTGTTCTTATGACAAGATGTTACTGCGATATGTTACATGATGACGGGATTATCGTACATATAGCAGAATTAAGTAGTGCAATGCGATATAAATTCTTAATATATTGTTTAAGTCATGATGTTCATTCTAAATTGTAGCTACAGGCCGTTCGTTTTGCTTCTTGTAATGAATAATGTGAGATTAATACAAATATAGCAAGGGTCGTGCAAGTATGCTTAAATGTTTTGTAATGGCAAATCGAAGCAAAAAACGTGTGTTATTATATTGTTTATTGTTAAAATGAGAACAATATAAAACGAAAACGCATAGTAATTCACGTTATACATTAATATACTATAGATTAGAAGAAATATAATTGTGATGCATAATGCATCATTTGTGACGGCAACGTTTTAACAATCCCCTCCACCTTGTAAACAACAATCACACTTGGTCAGACGTCTCCACCTAACACCTCTAATTTCATGACGTAATGTATGAACAGCTTAAATGTGATTATGTCTAAGGAATCATCATTTTACAATCTACAGCTTGTAGTGTGGGATGGTTTGGACCAAGATGTAGGTACCAATGTCACTGTTTTAATTCCACCACGTGCCATGATAACGGAAGCTGTCCAATAAATGAGAAATGCAGTTCTCACTATTTTGGCCCAAGTTGTCAATACGGTCAGTACATTTACAAACGTGTATACTTAATTTATTTAATGTATGTTCACATTAATGTCGCTATTTTGAAGATATAATACAACACATATGTATAAGCACTTTATAAAATTAATGGGACATATAATTAAGTAAATAGTATCTATACTTGTTGACAGAATTAGCGATATATTATTCATTAAACTGTTTACCCTGTGTTCAAGACTAAATGAGTTATATTCATTTCGGTGCATTGATCTTTAGTTCGTAACATTTTTTATGCTGTATTGATCTGATGGTAGGTAATGCGGATATTCATAACGAAAATAATGCATCTTATATAACATAAGACCTACTCCTTGATGGCTTCCTGCTGATATGTTAGACTAACGATATAAATATTGAAAATCCTAAGTGAAATGTGGCAGACATGTTGTGCAATTTGGAAAAGGAAATCAAATTATATATTCATAGATATTAGGATCATATATACGTCTTCATAAATGATTGACACGGTTGTCATATAACAAATTGTTATCAGGTATACAGTAACAAACACAACGTGAAGACGATATACGACACATATGAGAGTGATACAGTAACACATACATAACATGTTAACACATACAGTTTCCATAAAATAATGTTACGTATACGCATAATAGAATACTGATTTTTAAATATAAATAACACACGGAACATAAATGGAAATTGAAAAGAATGCATACATTTTCTTGGTCGCTACATATACGGGCTTTATCAAGGAACTAATACATTAGGAATGGAAATAGTGAATTAAAAATATTTAAACTACAACGTTCACACCAAACATCCAGCAAGTGCAAAATATATCATTTTCTAGTTTGTATGAAATGTAAGTATTATCGGTTGGTTCGTATTCGTTTTCAGAGAGGTAACGTTATTATCGCAGAGTAGAATATGTATGTGAATGTATGTTTGTCTATTCACCATTACTTCACTTTTTTTTAATTTGCACGTATTTATTAGTACTTGTTCCTCAATGATTTGTCCTAAACGTAATTTAACATCTCAGTAATCAACAATATAATTAACATGGGTTTTTGCATCTGAGTACATTTTACATGACCCTATTATTGATTATTTGATATTATGCAGATGTTGCTATACTATTGAACTGTCACATTTATGTGATATTTGTTTCAGTGAGAAATGTTGTCTATCCAGAAATTACATTTGCACAATTTTATTAGATTTTCTGATACATTAATTTTCATTAGAGCGGTAACCAACATTATTTCATGAAAATTAATACATAAGATATAACTACTAGTCTTGACTTACTTCAATTCCTGACAAGTGATATTATGTATAATATAATAGTCCATTCTGGCAGACCTCCGAAACGCTATATATAGCGTATTTGCATCACGGAATATCGTACGGCATCCAACCAAGCGATTGGAGTGACATTATTCAAATCAAGACTGCATGTTTGTATGCAAATGTTATTGATGAGTCAACAGGAACATTTCTGTATCAGCTTGTTGTTAAGGATATCTAAAATAAATTATATTCAAAATACACACATTCTTTGCTTTAAATGATGGATGAAGATGATCCACTTGCAAGAAATAGTGTTTAAAAAAAAGAGCTAAAATCTAGATGGCTGAGTCGTCACAGTCAAGAGTCACTACTCGGAATCGTGACGCAAATGCAGCAAAACATAGACATATAAAATGAAAAAGAGAGACAAATAATAGATCAAGAAAGCCTTCAAAATAAAAAAAAACACGCCTAACTAAGAATTCGGATTTGCTTGGGCGTCGAGATAAGCTAAAATCACCATCTCAAAGAGCCAATCGACAAGCTATAAATAGAGAATACTAATTTCCTCACAGACACCATGATCCTGTTGAGGAAACACAGATATGTCGAAATGCAGATGCCGAGGATCAATCATTGTCACAAAGGCATCGGAGTCGAGTAATATCAAACGAAGCAGCAAATTGTTCTAAGGATAGTACTGCTGCATATAGATGTGGCATTTTTGATAGTATATGTCATTGTGTTGGTGATAAAATGTTATGGATGAACGTCCTAACGATGACAAATTTACAAGTTGTTGTCAAAAGGTAAGATCATGTTCCAAACTCACAAAAATCCATAGTAATAAGATAGAGTATCGCGAATTCCTGCGCTTGGTTCTTTGTGATAATACACACACTATAAATACATACATTTCTCGAAAATATTCGCTCCTATAATAGTGATCTTTCATGTGCCTCAATGGGAGCAAAAATTACGAATTTTTAAGATCCAGGTTAATATGTTTTAAAGGTTCTTGTGCAAACATACCATTGACCCTCTCATATACAACCGCCGTAGAACATAGTTTCACAGTTCGTTCAGTTTTATGTTTTGAACAGTACTCGAGCAGCATATGTTCCAGAAACGAATCTCTATGCTCTTCAAATTGCCTGTTCTTATCATTTTCTGTATGCGAAAAAAAAACTCGATAAAATCGATCGAATTTTCAGCAAATACAATAGACTAGCACAGTCGTATCAATTAATGTGCGATAGCGCAACAAGAAAGATTCAGAATGATGTTTAAACTGGAAGAGTAATCCCGGTGGTAAACATTGTCTTCATGCGTGATCGTCTGAACAGCACATCTATAATTAATAAACATATACGGTTTCCATCAACGAATATGACAAACCACCCTTTCACAGCGAGTTTCGCATTTATTAATTCATACAATATTAGTTATGGATTGTATTCGATTAATTAGTTCTGAACTGTATAATGTCATACTCGCTTTTGTTCCCATACGGTAAGCTGGGTTGGCAAGCACATATCAGGGTAAGCAACCCAAAAAATGTCATCGCAACGGGATCCGAAGAAACATACATACACACGTACACTCACACATACACTTAATATATATATATATATATATTAATAGAGCACTTTATATCAGGTTTTATCAGAATTCACTGAGCAATCACATGAAAGTAGCCGGACAAATGTGTCTCTGTTAACGCAGTAAATTTGGCTGCAGCTACCTACCCTGATAAGCTACATTGTATTATCGTATTCGGGTAGAGGAACACATGTGGGAGCACATATAACCCTTATCATAGGACAAGAAAATGAAAACTACACGCACATTATGTAGCAGGGCAGACATAGCCATATTCCTTAAGTGCCATCTGATCTTGGTTGGAAGCATTGCAAGGAATGTAGATAGAGCACAGCTCTAATGATCCGGCAGCAGGCCATTAGATTACACAAGGCAACACACAAAAATCATCACAGATAATTTTATATGGGTTTTGTAGTATTTGGTTAGCTGATTTCAAATCTGTCTTTAGTTTTTTTCTATTACATTTTTTTGTAATAGCTAATTATAATATCTTTCAACAGTGGTTATGACCACAAATCGAGTACAATGTTTTATTTAGATTGGTATCGATACTTTATTACTGGCTGTTACAATTTTGTTCAGTTTCGGGTCACGTGATTTAGTATCGATGCTACCATTTTTGTGTATTCGATAGGATAGTAAATCCATTTATACACGTGTGGTGTTTGCTTAAAGTAATTACGACAAGTATATTATGAGATTTCGTTGTTTTGTACTTTCTTTTATTTTAAAGGTTGCAAAAACCTTGCATTTGTGTACTTGATAACTTATTTTGTGTACTTATTAACTTATTATCATGCCTAGAAGATGCATCAATCATCCAAACTGTTTCTGTTTTGTGTGTGGTTCATTTGTGACGAAATCACAGCGGCGCACAATTTCAGATGATCTAAAGAAGATATACATATTGTATTTTGGCTGTCCACTGGGTGATCAGGATAAATCTTGGGCTCCACATATCATATGTACCAGTTGTTCAAGCGGACTACGTGACTGGCTAAATGGCCGCAAGGCAGCTATGCCATTTGCAATTCCAATGTTATGGAGGGAACCGCGAGACCATGTCAATGATTGCTACTTTTGTCTGGTGAACACAAATGGATTCTCTGCTAAAAATAAACAGAACATTGTATATCCTAGCTTAGATTCTGCCATCAGGCCTGTTCCACATGACGATTCATTGCCTATTCCTTTACCTCCTTCTGGTGGACTCGTATCTATGCAAGATGGGGAGGAATGCAGTGAAAACACAGCTGTTCACAATGCAGACTCAACTGATCCAGATTATACTGTTGATGAATGTTTAGAATATTTCTGCCACCTCTCCATATTAAGCTAGGACTGATGAAAACCCTTGTGAAGACCATGGGTAAGACAAACTCAGAAGGTTTTCAGTACCTTGTTAATAGGTACTATTAATGTCAATACAATCAAAATAAAGATAAACTATCAATTACTGAAATAAGCGAAGGAATTGTACCATCTGTTGGTCATGCAGAAAGAGGTTGACACAAGAATTCAAAAAGTCGCTTCTTGTATTATGAGCTTACAACAATTTTAACACACAAACATATTCCATTTGAAACAAAAAGACAAGACATACATTATCTTTCCATATCAACATTGTGTTATCAATGTCAGACAGAGACACTAACAGAACAACAAGAAAGAAAGCGTACTTCGTTTGCCTTGATATGTTTAATAAATGCAGAGAGAAAGAGAAGAGATCATGTGCGTGATGAAAATATCACAAGCACATGTTAGAACAGCATATGTCGTCCAGCGCAGTGAAAAACTTAGACTGAAATGGTTCGGTCACTTAATGAAAATGAAAACGTATTGGCCAGGGGCACGAACATACAATATGAACATGAAATCAGCACGACGCAGAAGAAAACCAATAAGAATGCGGATTGAATAAGTTATGGACACACTGGCACCTTACAACATCATCATCATCAAGTGCCGTCTCCGCAACGAAGGTTGGCTGCAACGTATCTCCAACATCTCCAGTCTCGTGTCTTGGTGGTGCACTCTGCTAGACTGTAACCTGTCCATCGTGTAATGTTACTCTCCCACTTGTATCTCTGCCTACCTCTTGCTCGCTTTCCTTTGACTTTACCCTCAAGTAAGGTCTTCAATAGGGTGTCATGTCTTTTAATGTGTCCAAAGTATTTTATTTGCCTGATCTTTATTTCTCTTAGTAGTTCTTTCTTCATATTAAGTGTCTTTAGCACCTCTTTATTTGTTTTCTTCTCTTTCCATGATGTTCTCCCTATTCTTCTATATACCCACATCTCAAAGGCATCAATTTTGTCTTCTAATTGTTTATTTAGTGTCCATGTTTCTGAGCCATACATTAATATGGAATAGATCTAGCATTTTATAATTCTCATTTTTAACTTGTTTGTAATTTGTTTAGATATTAATAATTTCCTCATGTCATTGAAGGTACTTTTAGCCATTCCTATTCTCCTTTTAACTTCTGTTTCACATCTGCCATCATTTGTGACTATGTGTCCAAGATATTGATACTGTTTTACTTGTTGTAATTTCTCTCCCTGTATGTTTATGTTTAATTCTTGTTCTTCTGTGTCTTTGCTGATTATCATGGTTTTTGTTTTTTGAATGTTTATATCCAGTCCATATTCATTACTTGATTTATTGACTTGATCTATTAGACTTTGTAGTTCATATTCACTTTCTGCTAAAAGAACAGTGTCATCTGCATATCTTATGTTGTTTATTATTTTCCCATTGATCTTGAGTCCTGGTATTTCTTCTATATTTTTAAAGATATTCTCTGTGTAGATATTAAATAGGCTTGGTGATAAAATGTATCCTTGTGTTACCCCTCTTCTTATTTCTATGTATGGAGAGTAGCTGTTTTCACACCTTATTGGTGCAGTTTGTTCCCAATATATATTTCTAATCAGCCTGATGTCTTTTCCATCTATGCCTATTTCTTGAAGACATTTGATTAATTTTTCATGTTGGAATCTGTCAAAGGCACCTTACAATATTAACGCAAATCAAGAGACTAAACCTGACAAAGCCCGATATTTTGAAACACCTTAATGCAAAATCAGAGCAATGACAATATATATAAATATTCGTGCAGTGTCAGTAGTAGAAGAGCTCTCTGGTGAGTGCCTTTCTGTGTGCATAAATTGCTTTGTTTTTATAGACTCTTTCATGTTTGTAATCTATATTTTCTATGGAATGCTTCTGGTTAGAAACATGTATATCAATATATCAAGACAATATATCAATAGAGATATAAAAGACAGGGCGTCAAGACAGATTGATCAAGATTCACTACCCTTTTAGATATGCGCGCAAGAAAGAATCAGTGATTTGCAGCTTGAGAAATAAGGCCTGGGAACGCAAGTGGGTGAGACCAAAGATCCAACAGCCCCCATGGTGTAATAAAGAGACAGTTAGGAAACAAGCAAACATCACACTCAGTGATACATTGGAGGCACGGAATGCAATGAAGGAGACAATTGAGTCTTTTAAACAAGTTGCCGAAGTAGCAAAGAGGATGTGTTGGAATAAATTCACCGAGGAGGTCACGGCGGACAAAGCATTTACACAAGTTTTGAAAACTACATAGGTCAATGAAGCGGAGAACACAATCGAAACCCAGTACAAGTGTGAGGGACAACACAGGACAGACATTGATATCAGATGATATGAAAGGTAGAGCTTTCTTTGTTAGATATCTTCGACAAACTAATCAGGGTGACTTAGATCAGCGCAAAGAAATGCTGCATACCCTGACATCCATCACGGCAAGGAAAACAGGAGAAGTACCAGAGGAGTGGCTACATAGCTATCATATTCCCGTGCAAAAACCAGGCAAAGATTCTACGGACATAAAAGGTTATCGCATCATCACACTGCAGAATGTATACGGTAAGATTCTGGAACGAATTGTGGCTAGACACATATCCAGGGAACGAGATAAAAGGCGTTCTCCCAAATAACCTAGGGGCATACAGACCTAGACGAGACACAGTCACAAATGCAGCAGTTCTTGCATATGAAGTTTATGAAGGTTTTAAGAACAAAGAAGAATCTGCAGTTGCAGCGATAGACCTGGAAGATGCATAGAATATAGTTAGCTACACCCATCTCATCGACATGCTAAGGGAACAAGATATCCACCCGTGGATCATACGCTGGACAGCAAATGTGCTAATCTGTAGAAAAGTCGCTCTGAGGTGTGGATCCTGGACATCTGAGATCAGAACAATAGCACCTGGTATGTCACAAGGATCTCCTCTGTCCCCAGTACTGTTTAATATGTATACATTGAGAATAGCTCAATTGCAAACTCCCAGCATTTGTAGAGTTCTAACATACGTTGACGATATCCTACTATACAACATGGGCAGGAACAGTAGAGCCATCGCTGACAGTGTAGAAAATGGACTTGATCAATTGTCGATATGGTGCAGAGCATACATCGATGTGATCAATCCATCGAAAGCAAAGGTCGTCTGGTACTCCTTAAATAATAATCTGGTTAATGACACACTGCCAGCTGTTAGTTGCATGGGCTCATTCATTGAAAGAGAACATGACCTTAAATATATTGGGATAATCTTTGATCAATCAATCAATCAATC
The DNA here is from genome assembly GCA_034231615.1 of Meghimatium bilineatum. Classification (NCBI taxonomy): domain Eukaryota; kingdom Metazoa; phylum Mollusca; class Gastropoda; order Stylommatophora; family Philomycidae; genus Meghimatium; species Meghimatium bilineatum. Next base: position 57,758,270 of record CM067305.1, read on the forward strand.
AATAAAACCCATAACCCTTCAGGGTCGTAGGGGTACCACATTGGAAGCTTCAGCAGAGTCCTCCAGCGAATTCTATCCTCAGCGATGCGGATGAGTGTGGAAATATCTAGCCCTGTCCATTCCTTGATGTTCAGATTCCCTGTCCAATCTTTGATAGAAGTATCTCATTCAACAAGCACGTCACAAATATGATTCAGAAGGCTAGAAGAGGGATCAGTGTTATCAAGGTTATGGCGACCTTTGACATGCAGCAATGGGTATTTTTTCTGCTCCTGCAAGTGGTGGTGCTATCTGTAATAGATTATGGCATCGGCCTACTAACTTTGTCACAGACACAAGTCGATATATTGCAAAAAGTTCAAAATGAGGCAATGAGAGCGGTACTGGGGTGGGGGTGTACTAGAGATACAACCATCTTTGCTATGAGATTTCTGCTTGATCTCCCTAGCATTAGAGTGCGACATCAAGTAGCACAAGTTAAGTCGTACCTTAAAGTGACAGAATACAACCACCACCCATTACACCATCGTCTAGATGAGTCAAAAGGAAAACGTATTAAGCGTGGCAGATCATGGATGGCAGAGGCTGAAGACACACTGCGAATAGTATGTGAATTGAAAGAAATAGGAAAGGGCAGTGAATGGGTGGTGGTAGACACAGAGAAGACATCACTGACTAAAGTAATAATACAACTAGATAAAGCGTGTCGAAAATTGACGGCAGTCAGGGCTCAGGATTCAGTGCAAGAACTCGCCCAACTAGACTCGAAACCACAAGACATAATTATATACACAGATGGATATATTAGCAGAAACACACAAAAAAGCGGTTGGGGTTTTGTTGCCTACAGAAATGGCGTGATGTTGGTTGAGGAATATTCATCATATTCTACTGTCACATTGAGGATGGAGATAGAGGGAGTTACAGCAGCTCTTAATTGGTTGATAACTAATACATCAACACACGCGGTAATACTCACATACTCTCAAAGCATGTTGCGCAAGATAGAAAAGTTCATGCTAAGAAAAGAATGGTGGGACATATTGAACAACTCAGTTGTTCAAAGCATTACATGAATATTCTGCCATGGTCATGCTGGGGTCAGAGGAAACGAAAGAGCCGACTTACTGGCAGGCAATGCGTCGATATACGGCACATTACTGAGAAGAGCTAAAGCAGATTTAATAAAGGCAGTAATAAATTCATTTCGAGATGCAGATGATGTCAATGAGGTTGAGAACGTACACATACAGAGAATGTTAGAAAAGGGAGTATTCGGAGGTGAACGGAGGAAAAGTAATTTTTTTTTAAAATCCCGAAGATCACACAGTCAACACCTGACCGGAACTATGAGTCTACATACACTGGGATTGCTGCTGGAGCGGAGGGCGAAGCACTTATGGGAATACCCCGCGTGCTGTGATGCCAGTTTCTAATCAAGAATCAATATATCAAGTGACACATTATTTCCAGAACGTTGTCATCGTCGTGGATACTCTTAATATCTCTCTGTTTCGGGCAATCAAACCTACATTGGCCAGTGACAAGTGCATACATTCTTCGATGTCGCTGGTCCATCGTTTTCTTGGTCTTCCTCTTCTTCACCTCCCCCCAGACACTGCCATCTAGAATCGGGCTTTCAATGTCATCATGTGGCTTATTGTCAATAAAACTGTAGTTTCCTTCTTATGATGGTATTTAGAAGTCATCCTTCATTTAGTTTCATTAATTTCAAAATGTCAATGTTCTTTCTTTTTCTCTTTTCATGTTTTCCCAGGATCTTTCTGTAGTAATTTATTTCAAATGCATATATGGTTAGAAACAAGCTCGTTTTAAATGATGAAACGATGTTGAGAATGTTTCGTCTTGTTGACGTAATCATTTTATGTGTAATTATATCAGCCATATTTGAAACAATAACACAGAGGTAACGTGTACAGTTTCTTTCTTTGTCGTGTTTATCTGATACGATTTAAGTCATATTCCACATACGTATTAAAGTATATATTAGCATTTTCATCACATTATCAACGTTCAGTTTATGTAATCGATATAATCAGTACATAACCACATATAGTCAGCAATTGTAGTTTCATGCAATATGAATGTCATCCAATGTAACGAAAACTAAAAATGAATATCCCTCTACTCAATCACTTTTTATTTTCACATAACATAGGATCATATAATTGTCAATACCATATTTGTTTTTAAGTTAACATGTTGCATGGAACTTTCTAGTGGCATCTGTAATACAATTACTGTGAACGCCTAAACATCGATAGAAAACAATAATGAATATCAATAAAACAAAGAATACTGACAATCATCAACGTATCCGTCGAATGGGGACCTGTCTCAAGAAACTATTAACGGTTAAGAAAACACAACCATAAAAACAGACATCGATAAGAGATGACCTGTGCAATGTTGTTCTCACCAAAATAAATGTGTGAAAACTATATATATATATATATATATAATAATAATAATTACTATAAGGAAATTACAACAGAATAACATCAAGCACGCACTACGAGTACTAAAAGATAAAAAAAGGGAATACCATAACAGAGAAAACTTACATTTTACATAGATGGAAGGAATACTGTCATGAAACGTATGAAGAATCAACCCAGTCACCAATTGAGAGCATCAATTAATTAGAACAAGAAACCAAATTCTACAATGAAAGATGTCAGGCATTCAATCAGAAATCTGAAAAAAAGAAACGCTCCAGATAACGACAAAGTAACATCAGAGATGGTACAATCCGGCGGAGATTCCAGCGTTCAATTATACTATACTTTATGCTGCAAGATATGGAAAAGCGGAAGATGGTCGGAAGAATGGAAAAAAACAATAAGTATACATACTTTTGCTAAAGAAACGAGACCTTCAACTATGTACCAACTATAGAACCTATCACTAATTAGTTCAGCCAGCAAAACACTTCTTAAGATCATAATGAAAAGACATACAACGCAAATTAGAAACAGAAAGTCATAAAGTTCAAACCTGTTTTCGAGTATGAAGAGGAACAAGAGACCACATACTCAACATGATGGATACAATTGAGAAATCAGAGAAAACAGCTCAGATCTACATATGTGTTTCATAGACTACACCAAGGCGTTTGATTGTGTTAAACTTCACCAGCTATGGTCCATCATTGAAGACATTGGCTTCCCAAAACTTGATAATGGTAATGTACAACAAATTTATCTCGTACCTTAATGTTTATCTCGACACACGCCAACATGTATTCCCCTACAGTTTCCTAGTAAGCCATGTATTCGCTGAGTAATGGAGATAACCACATTGAGATGTGCACGTTTTCATTGATGATGTCATTGACACGAAGTTACCTTCTCTTGATTACATTCCAGCCAATGAACGTTTTTGGTCAAGGTAGATGCTAATCTATAATTAGAACATTGTTTAACCATACATGTTATTGTATTTTAAAATAAATGATTCAATGTTCATAATTAAACTGTAAAGGCAGCAAATACAACTGGGAAAACATGTTATGTATCCACGTTAAATCATTACTAAATGTTATGTATCCACGTTAAATCATTAAGACATTTACAGCTTAATCATGCTTTTATTTGTAAATATTTAAGTTTTCACAATTTTACATATACTGATGTGTGTCGGTCACGGTATTTTCAAACATTATGATTTACATAATTTAACTAAGACGAATATATCGGACACTTAGCTCAAATAAAAAAGGTGGCACTACGCATTTCCGATTTCTGGATTACATTCTGCTGGAATTAAAACAGAATAATTGCCATGTAAGGTAAATCCGATTGGATAGTAAGAACGAACGGAATAAATATATAATATCTGATTTTACCCAATCGAGGCCATAACCGTGAAGTGGTGATGGGGCTTCATTCAGCCATCAGAGGGGGGGGGGGAACTGAAAACTAAGAGTGGTCGGGCATATTCAAGCAGGACCATAGTCCTGCCCAAGTAAGCAGGGTACTGAAGACGGAAGCAACCAGCCAAAAGCGTAAAATTAATCAGGAGGCACAAAACACACAATTTAATTGCATATTTATGAACTATGTTCGATTTGTTGACGACACACTTTCATATCATAAGTTCATCACAAATCTTCAACATCTTATCAAACTAGTATTAAGAAGTGGAAAACAACTCATCATACATAGAAAAACGACAAAATTAAGGTATATTTACGAAACAATAATACAACTGCTTTGTATAAGTTTAAATACGTTTTTTTACAACTATAAGAAGAAGACGATGGACTTAAATCGTCAAGTACTTAGAATGAATGAAAACTGACTGACATTTCATGAACTCAATTTTGTACCAAGTGAGAAACAAAAAGGAGGAAGACCAAGAGAGATACGTCAAAGAACAACCACTAGAGAGGGTGCGACTATGTCTCCCAACAACATAATTGCGCACCGTAGCATTACATCGATCGAACTAAAGAGCTCTAGTGTATGCCTCATGCAACGTGTTCGGCGTTTAGGGAACATGGATAGATATAAAGATTATATAGGAAGATATATAGATAGACATATATATTATATAGATAGATATACAAACAGATAGACAGACAGGCAGGCATACAGACAGACAGACAGACAGACAGACAGACAGACAGACAGATAGATAGATAGATAGATAGAAAGATATATAGATATATAGATATATAGATATATAGATAGACAGACAGACAGACAGACAGACAGACAGACAGACAGACAGACAGACAGACAGACAGACAGACAGACAGACAGACAGACAGACAGACAGACAGACAGACAGACAGACAGACAGACAGACAGACAGACAGACAGACAGACAGACAGACAGACAGACAGACAGACAGACAGACAGACAGACAGACAGACAGACAGACAGACAGACAGACAGACAGACAGACAGACAGACAGACAGACAGACAGACAGACAGACAGACAGACAGACAGACAGACAGACAGACAGACAGACAGACAGACAGACAGACAGACAGACAGACAGACAGACAGACAGACAGACAGACAGACAGACAGACAGACAGACAGACAGACAGACAGACAGACAGACAGACAGACAGACAGACAGACAGACAGACAGACAGACAGACAGACAGACAGACAGACAGACAGACAGACAGACAGACAGACAGACAGACAGACAGACAGACAGACAGACAGACAGACAGACAGACAGACAGACAGACAGACAGACAGACAGACAGACAGACAGACAGACAGACAGACAGACAGACAGACAGACAGACAGACAGACAGACAGACAGACAGACAGACAGACAGACAGACAGACAGACAGACAGACAGACAGACAGACAGACAGACAGACAGACAGACAGACAGACAGACAGACAGACAGACAGACAGACAGACAGATAGATAGATAGATAGATAGATAGATAGATAGATAGATAGATAGATAGATTGATAGATAGGCAGGCAGGCAGGCAGGTAGGCAAATAGTCATATATCAAGCTGCTGGACGCCGATAACTATATTGATACCGCAGCTCATATACCGTACTGCGATTGACGCATGCGTGTTATGATGAAATAATATACGAATACGTTATGCTAACACTTGACATTGACAATCACACTGAAATTCGTATTACAAATAACAATAATTTACGGTATAAACGTTTCTTTTCAGTTGACACTCTGTCGTGGGATTTTAATAGTGTTACACCATCTTACGTACGTGATGGCGATGATAATACATGCAACCCACAGACTAATGCGACTTCAGTTGAAGTTCTTCTGGTGAAACAACTCCCATTTTCTTGGTTTCGGATAGTTGCAAACGACACACGTAAGCTATTAGTTAGTTTTTCAACGTGATCCGTTCATTTAATTATATGATATGGTTTGATGAGTGCATGATATGTAACGGTGTTCTTGTTTGAATGGTGTCTTATGTGACATTATTTAACGGTGTGTTCCGAAATGTATACCTGAAAACTGCAATATTCTCTTTAGTTAAGCTAGTTAAACAACAATAATAATCAACATTATGTGCCATATCCCGTTTAGCAAGCGATGACCGTTCTACGAAACGATCATTCTGATTCAGATGCTTAGAATAATTCAAATAAAGATGTTCTCTAATGATGTTACATTGGCATGGTGTCTGGTATTTTTTTTTTCTTGCGTTTTACCAAATCGCTGTGTTTTTCACATTGCCTGTTCTCAAGATGTGATCAATTTTTTTAAAATATTTTCTAATGATAACTCAAAAATGTGGACAGTCTCTGTCTAATACGAATGAGCAATATAACTTTTTGAGTTAACGTCTTCCTAGGAATGATCAGTGCTAATTGCATCTGTCTACAGTGTTCTTAACGCTCTATATAATACCTGATTTATTCTGATGCTGAATAATTATTTTAACTATTTCTCCAATTGTCCAAGAATCATCTCCATACATTATAGCTATGTATGTAAAACTTGTAAAAAATATTTCTCATATCATTTGGAAAGTGACACTAAAAGACTATTGGATGTAAGTAGTATATTTTTTTTTGTAAAATAGCTATTTTTTTACGAGGTGGTGTATATGATATTCAGATTTTAAACGTCTCATTTTCATTATCCTACTGTACACCAAGGATTAATTTAGTTATTATAAAATATATTGTTTTACTTTCTTTTAGATGTTCATATATCCTTAAATTTTTTTTTGTGTATAGGGGTACTTGTGTAATGTTACTTTATTTGTAAAATTGTGTGTGTAACACTAAAACACACAACAAGTCTACATTCTGCAGCGATTAAGCTGTATGCCAACTATGATTTGCTTCACAGAACAATTGTGTACACTTGTGTTAAGTATACCATTGACATGCGAAAATGTGCTTCAGAAATTACACAACTACAAGGAACAACAATAATAATTGAAGTTATGGTTTCTGGTAGAAAGGGTAAAGGTCACCGAACACGTCGAAGAATTAGAGAAATCTCCGATTGTTTAAATGTCCTTGGCTGCGAAAGATCAACTCCCCCAGAATTTTGAGATGTTCATACGATCCATAATGAAAATTACGATGGGAAATAAATATTCCACCTGACACGTGTGCTTGTGTATCACATTTTATATTAAGTTGTCACTTTATTATGTTGAAGTACTTTCGTATTATTTCACAAGAACCATCTTTTCTAAAAAATATATTGCTAATTTTTATCAAAACAAACATGGCAACTTTATGCTGAACAAACATTCCTTGCAACATCCTTAATTGTAGACCTCTGTCAACCACATGGTATGGACAAATAACAAGTCGACTAATAATTTAAACACCGATTCATTATGATATTATAATTTCAATACTCTTATAATATAGTTTTAAAACCTGGGACTTGTTCAAATTTTATGAAAAAAATAATTTCCAACCAATTATGCATTTTCCGATAGAAGTACAATAATGCAACGTTATGTGCAACATATTTAATATACTTTGAATGCAATAATCCTAGTGTTGAACTTATTGTGTATGTATTGGGTCTATATATTTAATATATTGTTTGCCACGGTTACTTTGATAATTGATGATCGAATGACCAGTGGGTACTATGTACATACAGTTTCCAATATTAATAATATCAACATGTACTTCTTTATTACCTTCATAGAACGCCTGAAGAGCTTCGTTTCAATCATCAATGGAGGTATAGCATGCAAAAACGAACGAAAGTTTGTAGTGGACGATTATACTGTTGATGTCAAGTGTGATACCCGTGTCCCATTGGGAAAGCTACGAATTGAAGGAACCATATCTCCGCACATATGTTCAATCTACATTAGCCAAGGTTTGATCTGCATAACTGATATGTATTCATTTCATGCATGTGATCGTTGTAAATGCTATAAGTAATTAATCATAATAAGTGGCATACCGAGTGTCATTGGCGATCATGTTTCTCCATAACGCTGTCTCTTGTGTTGCTAATATTCTCATTCGATGATCTCCTATAGTATAAATAAAGTTCATACAACTGTGTATGTCTTTCTTTTCTTCTTCTCTCTCTATGGTCGTTCCGGTGGTTGCTAAACGTTGAATGTGTGTTCTTCAGATGACATTTCTTAACATCTGGAATCTCTGCCTCTAGACTTGATGTTTGCTAGACTGCATGTGTTTGTCCTATTATCTTTGGTAACCTTTGCATTAGCTTTCCTAATTTATCATAGTATTTTCAACATTTTTTTCACAAACATTGCTTCCCCGCAACATATATTTCAATTGTGAACATTTTAGTTTACTTTTACCGTTCATCGTTCAACTTTTGAAATGAATTAGTCCGAGATAACACACATATTATATTATAATACTTCGTCAATGATTCAATACTTAGTCAACTAGACTCATGTGTATGTTATGTCTCGGCATCCAAGAAGCTTGCATATATTTGAAGAGTATTAATTTTACGGCGCACCCTTAGCAATAACGAATCTATAATGGTAACAAGGTGTTTTCAAGTTGACAAATATGCACTTATAGATTTAAAATTACTTACCCCTTGTGGTCATGCTGTGGCTCGCTCTTTACGGTCTATCCTTTGACATTTTCCGAACTATCGAACTATTCTTCCGAAAGTGCGTTGCTGTGACCGCCAGGGAAACACACGAATAAGCATTACTGTTTATCGTGTGAATGTCGAAAGACGACTAACGAGTGTATGGGCTGGAGTTGGCTGCCTCATCCAATATAGTGCCATAGTGACCTAGATGACCATGTCGTATTTGTCATACCATGGATGTGTTTGGAGTAAAAAGACATTCAAAATACATACCAAATGTAATACACTATTTGAACATAAAAATACAAGCTTATATACATGGAAAAGTCTCAGAGACAGAAAGAGTAACCAAATATATCATATTATGAATAAAAGCAGATTTAGAAATAGTATAAAAACACTAAAACATATCCAAGAGCAGATATCAGCACTCACAATAAACCAGTGTTTTGCAAAATACATGTCAAACTTAAAAAGATAGAATTAAGAAGAGTTCAAGAGCCACAGATAGACGCATCAGCACTAAAACAACTAGACATGCAACAAAAATACATTATAGATGTAAGGATTATGTATAAACATCTTTCGATATAATGCATGTATATGCATAATGCATGCATATACCGAAACATAAACATTGGGAAGAGAAAATAGACAATAAATAGGGCAGCCTAAGGAAAAGTATTCAAACATCAAATGAAAATTTACCAATAAGAACAGCCAAGAACAAACAAACATGGATGACAGATGCAATATTATATAAAATGTCAGAAAGAAGGAAAGCTCAAAGTAAACATACGTACTCATTTATAGGCAATGAGATACGAAACATATGCAGATCAGCACGCACAAAAACAATGGCTAGAAAAAAAATCCAATTAAATAGAGGAGATAAATACAACAGAAAACAAAATTAATGAATAATGAGATACGGCAGATCACTAAATAAGAAACATCCTATAAGTGTCTACATTAAATAAAAAAACGAAAAAAAATAATATTGGATAAAACAGAAGTACTTACAAGATGGGCAGATTATGTGACAAGTGTTTGACTAGCAAAGGAACAAAAAACCTACAATACATAACCATGATGAACCAGCAATACTAAAAGCAGAAGTAGAGCATGCAATAAAATCAATAACATGTGGACAGACTGTAGGCTCCGACAACATAACATCAGACGTAATAAGGTATCTAAATGAATTTGGTGCGGATATTATCAAAGAACTGTGCAGTGAAATATATGAAAGAGGCCACATACATAAAGACCTAGATTTATCAATATTCATACCACTACCTAATGAGAAGCCTATGGTTGTGCACTGTGCAGAACATAGAACAATAAGTCTAAAGATATATTTAACTAAAATACTTCTCAAGATAATGCATGAAAGAATTAAAAACAAGATAGACACGAAGGTCAGTGAAGAACAATTCGGTTTTAGGACAAACAAAGGAACCAGAGAAGCTATACTTATCATCCGAATAGTGATAGATACATATTTAGAAATCCACAAAGTATATATATATATATATATATATATATATATATATATATATATGTGTGTGTGTGTGTGTGTGCGTGCGTGTGCGTGTGCGAGCGCGTGCGCGTGCGCTTGCGCGCGTGCGCTTGCGCTCGTGCGCGTGCGCGCGTGTGCGTGTGTGTGTGTGTGTGTGTGTGTGTGTGTGTGTGCTTCAAATACTCCAGCAAGGTCTATGACATATTCCAACATGAATAATGTATGAAATGCCTTCACGAAATAGGCATAGATGGAAAAGACATCAGACTGCTTAGAAATATATATTGGGAACAAACTGCATCAATAAGGGGTGAAAACAGTTACCATACATAAGAAGGGGGAGTAAGATAAGGATGCATTTTATCAGCAAGTTTATTTAATATCTACAACGATAATATCTTAAAAAATATTGAAGAAATGCCAGGATTCAAGATCAATGATAAAATAATAAACGACCTAAGATATGCAGATGGCACTGTTCTTTTAGCAAAAAGTGTGACTATTAGATCAGTTCAATAAATCAAGTAATGAATATGAACTACATATGCTATCCAAAAAACAAAAACCATGATAATCAGCAATGACACAAAAGAACAAGAACTAAACATAAGCATATATAGATATACTCTTCAAGTAAAACATTATCAATATATTGCAGATGTGAAACAGAAGTTAAAAGGAGAATACGAATGCTAAAAGTAACTTCAATGACATGAGGAAATTATTAATATCTAAACAAATTACAAACAAGTTAAGAAAGATAATTATAAAACGCTACATGTATTCTATATTAATGTATGGCTAAGAAACATGGGCACTAAATAAACAATTGCAAGACAGAATTGATGCCTTTGAGATGTGGGCATATAGAAGAATAGGGAGAACATCATAGAAAGAGACGAAAAGAAACAAAGAGGATCTAAACACACTTAATAGGAAGAAAGAATTTCTAAGAGACATAAAGATCAGACAAATAAAATATTTTGGACACATTAAAAGACATGACACCTTATTCAAGACCTTACTTGAGGGTAAAGTCAAAGGATTCGTAGAAGGAAAAGGCACAAGAAATGTCATATATATATATATATAGTAAGAACATTAATGCAGAGGCCATAAAAGTACATCAATGCCTTTATATGTGCTTCATAGATTACAGCAAAGCATTTGGCAAGGTGAAGCATTCAGAGATTATACAACTGCTAGACAATCTTAACGTTGATGAGAAACACCTAAGAATAGTTAAGAAATATGTATTGGAAACAAACGGCTGTGATGAGAGTTAACAATACTTTCGGTAGATTTCAAAAGATAGAAATGGGTGTCTGGAAATGTTGTGTAATGTCACCGGACTTTTTCTCCCTTATACAGAATACATTATGCGAAATATGGAAGATATGCCAGGAACAAAAGTTGGAGGATACAATATAAATAACTTAAGATATGCTGATGGGAGAGTATTGATCGCCGGAATCGAACATGAACTACAAGCCCTATTAGATAAAGTAGTGAAGGAAAGTGAAAACAAAGGCCTCAGCTTAAACAAGAAGAAAACAGAAATAATGGTCGTATCGAAGAGACATACACCACTACGATGCAACATAATAATTCATGACACAAAATTGCACAAATTGAAAAAGTGAAATATTTTTGCACACTGTTAACAGCAGAAGGTAGATGCTCAAGTGATATAAAGAGCCGAACAACACAAGACATAGCGGCATTCAAAAATGAGAACTATTTTTTTCAATAGAAGTCTATCAATGCAGACCCGAATTCGAGTGCTGAGATGTTATATCGAACCAATTCTTTTTTTAATGGATGTGAAGCATTGACTGTAAACAAGACAAATTCAACTCGTATTAGAGGCTACAGAAATGTGATTTCTAAGAAGAATGATAAAAATACCATGGACAGCCAAGAAAATTAATGCAGAGATTTTCATTGATGCTGGCGTTAAGAGATCAATTATATCAAACATTAGGGCAGACAGTCAAGGTTCATTTAGGGCAGGGTAAACTTTTTGTACAGAGGGTCACATTAAAAATTGCAAAGCTATTGGAGGGCCACATATAATATTATATATATTTGTGTTTAAAATTCTCGGTAAGTAATCAATTAAATATTTTTATTGTAAAGAAAGGTAGTTTAATGTAGATAGTTCTGAAATAAATTACATTTCTAACAGACTAACACTATAACAGTATATTTTCTAATATGGATAAAAGGTTTTGCAAATATTTTAAAATTTTTGAAAAAATATTATGTTGCACACAGTTACAATATGGGTTCATATCAATATTTTTAATGAAGTTTTAAAAAAAAACACCATTCAAATACAGTCACAACAGTCACAACTTTATTGATATTATTAATTTATAATGAGATGTACGTAATTGCTTGTAAGATTTGATAATTCCTTTGAAATCTGGAACAAGTTTAGTTGTAGAAATTTGCATGATTGCATTTAAGTTGCAATCAGATTATAAAGACCTATTCTTCGATTTGTTTATATTTAAGCAAGAAAATGCATGTACACAAATATATTTATGTCCAAATAATGACAAAAATTTAACTGTAATTTTTTTTTTTAGTTTTGGAATGATTGTTCAGGTAAAGAACCATAGAAATCCAAATAAACATTCAAACTTAAACTTGTCCTTCAGGTAATGATTTGCTTATAATTCAAGCAAATCCAACTGTATGTGCTCTGGGGCTTTATCACCTTCTGCATTGAGAGGAGAACTGATAACATTGACGTGCTGCTCTGAGTTCATGAAATCTTGGAATCTTCTTCCAAATTCCTCAACCAATACATCTAACTGAGCTTTTAAATTTTTACTCATTTAATCAGAAATAGTTTCTTGTTTCAGCAAAGGAAAGTGAAAAAACATATTTTCACTTGCTTGTCTGGACAACAGTGAGAGTTTGGCTTGAAATGATTTCACATGAACATACATTTCATGTGCAAACAAACCATTGCCCTGAAATTTAGCATTCAGTTCATTAAACTTTTCCATTATTTCAATGGCAAATATAAAGTTAAGCTTCCACTCAAGATTTCAATGTTAGCATTGAAGTCACATTTTATGCCCTTCATATCTAGAAACATTACTATTTCTTCTTTATGATCCCATACTCTCCTTAAAACCTTTCCGAGACTCAACCATCTAACTGTACTGTGGTACAGGACATCAGAACGTTAAGTTTCTAGATAGTCTAGTAATGCTCTGAACTGCCTGTGATTGAGTCCTCTTGAACTGATGAGGTTTAAGACACTGAAAACTGTGTCAATAGCATGCTTAATTTTTGAAACATATTTACACAAACGTTCTGGACGAATCACACAGTGAAGTGGCAATATTATATGTTTAGGATATTTAGACTTAATCATATCATTGATCACCTTTATCAGCCCGATATAGTTTTCAGTTAAAACACGAGTACCATCATTTGTAATACTGGACATCTTGTTCCACATTAACCCAGCTCTTTCAATACAGCTACTAACAGCATTGAATCTATCGAGGCCAGTGGTAATGTCTTTGATCGACTCAACACTCATTAACTCTTCAAAGAGTTTTAATACATTGTTTATTCCACGTATACAAAATAATAATTGAGCAGTACCCTGTACATCAGTATTCTCGTCCAATGCAAGAGGGTACCACAAAAATGCTTACTTGCATCTTGAAGTTGAAAGATCAAATCTTCACTTATCTTTTCAACACGTCTGAACACAGTTCTTCTGGATCATGTAATACTGTCAAATTTGTTGTTTTGTTCTGGACACAAAATGTTTATTACATCTAGTAAACATTCATTAATAAATTCACCATCAGAAAATGGCTTGTTGTATTCCACAATTTTGTGTGACAACACCAAACTGGCCTTTGTTGCGGCATCGTGAATTGAAGCATGTTTTGTAAACAAAGTTTATTGTTTCTCTAGAATATTTACCAACTCCGTGCATTTTATATTCCTTTCTTCGGATGTTAGATTGTGTCCACAATTGGGATGTTTTGTCTGGTAATGTCTTTTAAGTTATATTCATTAAAAACTGCCACTGATTCGTGACACAGCAAACAAACACATTTGTTGCCAACTTGCATAAAACAATATTTGATAATCCATTCTTCTCTGAAAACCCGACACTCGACTTCAATCTTACGTTGTTTGGATGCACTTATTATAATAAAAATATCTTAAAATATTGAAAAATTAACCTAAAACATATGTTCTTCCGGCAGCGGGAATATAATTATTTAGATTTAGAAAACTCGGTTGCAATATAAATACGAAATTTAAGAATAGAAACTACAAACTTGATGGTATTAAAACACACCGGGAATTCCGCAGGCACTGAGCAGCTTAAATGATTGCAAATCGAGTATTTGCGAATTCCATTCCTAGGATATTTGGGGGGGGGGCGGGGTTTATTTATGACGATACATTATTGGTGTAACGGTGTATTATTAATTATAACAGCATTTATCAATATTCTTTTTTTTGTATGAAACATCTTTTTAATATAAACTAAACATACATCCCGACATAGTGCTTAGACGTTAAAAACAATTAATTATAATTTGAAAGGCAATTTTCAACCTTTACAAAATGATATCGTCCAAGCACTTATAATCATTGAGAAACATTCAGCCAATCAAATTAAGTCAATTTTAGTATAGTAAATTACTCAATATTAAACACTCATATTAAACGTAACACAATTTCATTGACGATATATATATTTATATAAATATTTTAATGATGTGAAATTGGAAAAAAATATTGTATATTGAATATATAAGATAGTCGAATGAAAATTCCAATGGATTTCTGCGTACTAGTAATTGGGAAAAAATCATTTGTGACGATCGTTCGTTTATTTAAAAATATGTTTGAGGGCCGCAAAATATTCAATGGCGGTCCAATTGCGGCCCGCGAGCCGTAGTTTGCCCACCCCTGTTGTAGGGTATGTGCTGAGAAGAACATAGCTTGAACACTTAATTCCGCCAAAGACGGATGTGTTGGGCCATTGGCGCAAATAAAACGGCAACACAACGCATTTCCATTCTCTGGACTACATCCAACTGGAAATCTTGTAGGACCATTGTCCTGTTACAAGAGAAATTCAGGGAGAATTTGAGAATGAACGCTGAAGAAGAAGAAGAAGAACACTTAATAACCACTGGACGTATCTAAGGTAGAAGAGATAGGGGACAACAAAGAGAAAAGTTACTGGATGGGCTTGTATCGTGGGACGGTAGACGCTCACCCACCAACCGAGATTATTGACAACACAAGATACAGAGTCGTGGAGAAACATGATCGCCTACGCCAGTCGGCATGGCACTCGATTGATTGATTGGAAGTCAAAGGGAAGCAAGCAGGAGATCGGTCGGAGATATAAGTGGGAGAGTAACATAACAAGTAGGGTATGTCATATTCTAGCAGGGTGCACCACCAGAACAAGAGACACGGGATGTTTGAGGTCAATTGCAGCCAGCCTTCGTTGCATAGATGCCATTTAATGATGATGAACAGGAAATACATAGGGGAAGCATAATAAAAGAAAAATCAAAGAACAATACAACAAATATATGCAACCTGAAATCTACATTTTTTTCCCCTTTTAATATATAATATATTAACTTTTACATTTTTGATCATTTATTGTGTTCTATCAACACTAGCATACTCTTCCTAATTAGTTAGCTTGTAAATCGCGTATATTATATTTTATATCATTTTGTCACATCTATAAGCTTGCCTGTGTTTTATAACTTGTACATAGATCAGTAGATTTTTTCCTCCACTGGTGTTGCTCTGTTCAGTTTATTTGCCTCTATGTATGTCATAGTCAGGGCATTCCTGAAGCTCTGTTGCATGGTCAGTCTTCCTGCGTGTACACTAGACTGTGTTACCAATCTAGATGTGTCAGAGAAATCAATTGTATCTTAGTCTTAGCAGCAGAATGAAAAATGTTTCTGGTGTGTCCATAATTTAGTTGTCGTCATGTGATGAAATTATAATTGCTTTGACATTGTTTCTTTGTGTGGTCCATTATTTTCACAGCTCTAGCATCTGAGGTTCAAAAAAATATCAAATATAATCAATGTCCGTATACATTAGTATCACGTAATTAGTTCCTACTTCAATAATAATACAAACGTTTCTACAAATGGAAAATAATTTTGTCAAATCCTAAAAAAAACGTTCAGAAATAGTGCAAATGTACTGTGTTTGTATCTAAACAACACTTTAAGACATAAATCATGTTTCCCACATATATAGAGACATCATCATGGTGAAGATTGGTAGCATATCCTATCCAGGACGTAGCTATCAACCCAGCATTCATTGGCTGTGGTGATTTTCTAGGCAATATGAATACGTTCAGTAGGTTGCCATTGCTTTCTGAACGGTCCGGATGCACAGTTGCCTGTGGTGAGGATCGAACTCGGTTCCTTTGCCGTCACAGACGCGCTCTGTACTACTTCGCCACAGTGCCGGATATGGTGAAGATAATAATGACATATATGCTTGCTGATAATAGCGGTAATGCACATGCAACGACGACTTCTAAGATATATTTCAGACATTTAAACATGTCTGCATCAGGTTTACTCGCCGGATGAGTCGTTCATGATGTCAATGAAGAAAATGGGTTCTGGGAATAATATACCTCTTGAATATACGTGTTATTTGTCAAAAAATATGTTTCTGATTTCGTTAATGAAATATGTGATTTAGTGTACGAAATATGAACGTGTTATTACTGTGACATTGCAGGTCGCAATGTGGCGCTGAAAGAAACAACCAGTCAATCAGGCACCCTTCAAAATGGAGCATATGTTTCAGGGAAAGCCGTTGATGGCAATAGTGATCCAATCATGGCATCTGGAAGTTGTACGCACACAGAGCGGCAAACATACCAAGCATGGTGGATGGTCAATTTTACCTGGCCAGTAATATTGAATAATATACAGATCGTCAATCGAATTGGTAAGGTCCGTGTGTTGTATTAAGTATGTGTATAGTGTATGTGAGTAGTTATATATGCATGACTTGATATGTTGCGTACGCAACATTAGATGGCTCAAAGAGGAAAGTATTGTTGCGCACGCAACAACGCGCAACATTTAGATGGCTCAAAGAAGAAAATATTCTTGCGCGTGCAGGTCGTGCAGAGGTCGTGCAGAGGTCGTGCAGGGCGTGCAAAGGTCGTGCAGAGGTCGTGCAGGGCGTGCAAGGGTCGTGTCATGTTACTTATCTGTACAATATGACGAGGGCGTGCAAAGGTCGTGGCGAATGTGTCCGAATGTGCTAATATAGCTCATATAACAATATACTTGATCTGGAGAGGTCGTCCAAAGGTCGTGTCGAATGTGTCGAGTGTGCTTTATTATAGCCCATATAGCATTATACTCGACCTGGGGGCCCGTTCGGTACCCCCACCGTTGGTGGGGGTTCGGTATGGTTTAAACCGGTCAAAGAACTAACATTGGTACTGCTATTATGTGTGAAGTATGTGTTAGAGAATTAAAATGTGTGTGTGTATATGGTGGGTATCTGAAACTCCCCATTTTTCTCTGTGTTGGTGTGTTGAATAAAAAAATAAAAATTTCCGCTGGCTTATCTCCCAACCTTTCCCCTCATGTGGCGGTTCTTAACATGAAATGCCTTTATCTGTTTAGTGGTCATAAGGTTTCCCACTGAAACTTTTCCAGTGTTTTTAGGTACAAGGTGATACATCAAGGTCAATATCAGTGAAATTTGTAACAATTTTTTTAACCTGTGTTTCACCTTTAGACTGATAATCCAAGATAAAGAAAATGACACCTACATCAGCTGAACTTGTGTCGATCGCACCATTCTAATTAAGAAACTTTTCCACACCAGTTATTTTGTCTCGTTCAGATTAGTGGACTATCGCACCCACATTTAAACCATGCGTTGTATTGGTTTATTTATAAAACATGTGTGTGTGGTGTCTAATGAATGGGCGTGAAATAACTTAACTGTACAGGGGTTCACGCACCTTAATAAATGCGAGTGGTTTTTATTTTGTTTGGTGTCGAATAAAATAACGATAATTAAAATAAGTGTTTAGCTTTAATGTGTTAAACAGTCCCTTTATGGTTTTGTAGTAGCAGAAGTCGGCTGTTCCACAACGACTGATAGGAGATAATATTTAACATTTACGCTCGATGTTGAACATTTACGGTCGATGTTGGTCATACCAGAAAGGCACCTAAGGGTTAACAACAACATACCAATTGACCTGTAAATGTACTGAAACATCTGAAACATGTTTCTAACCGGTGAAACAACAACATTTCACAACAGTATTCTTGGTTAGTTGGATCAAGCGTTTAATCCTCGCTGCGTTTATAGACAACAGCAGTGACAACAGCAGACACATACACACAACTCACATTCTTATTTCGCCGCCATTTTATCGGATGAGTAGCAAGCATATTTGTATCCTAATAGTTTCTATAACAATTCTAGCATTACCAGATAGGACTTATCTTACTCGGCTTGGGAACAAAATACCATCTGTAGATTCTTCAGGTGTCATATTTTGCATTTCTGTAATTATTCGCTTGTTTGATTATTCCATTCAATTCAGTTTGCTTTCAGACCAATAGTATCAGCTAATGTACAGTTTTCTTTTGTTGTTTTAAGTATATGTTAACCCCATATATTCTTACATTCTGACTGTAGTTACATAACCATTAATAGTCGTGTCAGCTATTTATGTTGCTGACATTCATGATTTCTATAAAATGGTGCATTTGCTGTTACTCTATGCCACTTGAGCATTTTAAATTTTCTTTTTTGACACCAACATTTTCAGCTAGCGGTACGTTACAGGAGTACCTGCAGTTCCAACGCACAGTCCCTTGTAGGCGTAACCTAAGTTTTAACGCACAGCACTCTACAGGTGTAACTGCGTGTTTAACCACCAGTGCATTACAGAAACAGATGTTTTTATCATAATTTTTTTTTTATTTGGTGGTTGTGGACGGTGATAATTGTAAAAGTGATATTATGCATAGCGGGGTTAGTGGATTAAGGTTTAGTTGTCACCTCTGTCTACCATTGTTGTAACGCCTTTTTACATTTTATATTTCAATATGTAGCAATTTGAGAGAATTTTTGTCTAGTAAATAGTCATAGCACGCCAGTTGTGTTCCGTGTGGACTGACTGAAGCCTGTTTGTGGGTGTTGATAACTTGTACAGCCTTTGTACTTGTAGCTTGATGTTGACACATGGGCGTTATATACATAAGTAGAAACATAGCCAGGTTGTGAGATACATCTCTAGGGTACCGAAATACCTCCCGGTGGTTGTATACATTTCATAATTTCATGGGTGTATTAGCTTTTGTCCTATTAGTAAGCAAGGTCCGACCCGGTCTTCTTATTACTAACAACATAAAACATTCGGGTCTGTGAAAAAGAGACAAAATATTACATACTAAAAAAAAGAAAACTCGGTTGGTTGTCGTGGTGTGACATCATCTGAATCGGGTAAGGGGCAACTGGTGAACAGCATATTTTGCATTTCTGTAATTATTCGCTTGTTTGATTATTCCCGTCAATTCAGTTTGCTTTCAGACCAATAGTATCAGCTATTGTACAGTTTTCTTTTGTTGTTTTAAGTATATGTTAACCCCATATATTCTTACATTCTGACTGTAGTTACATAACCATTAATAGTCGTGTCAGCTATTTATGTTGCTGACATTCATGATTTCTATTAAATGGTGCATTTGCTGTTACTCTATGCCACTTGAGCATTTTAAATTTTCTTTTTTGACACCAACATTTTCAGCTAGCGGTACGTTACAGGAGTACCTGCAGTTCCAACGCACAGTCCCTTGTGGGCGTAACTAAAGTTTTAACGCACAGCACTCTACAGGTGTAACTGCGTGTTTAACCACCAGTGCATTACAGAATCAAATGTTTTTATCATAATTTTTTTTTATTTGGTGGTTTTGGACGGTGATAATTGTAAAAGTGATATTATGCATAGCGGGGTTAGTGGATTAAGGTTTAGTTGTCACCTCTGTCTACCATTGTTGTAACGCCTTTTTACATTTTATATTTCAATATGTAGCAATTTGAGAGAATTTTTGTCTAGTAAATAGTCATAGCACGCCAGTTGTGTTCCGTGTGGGCTGACTGAAGCCTGTTTGTGGGTGTTGATAACTTGTACAGCCTTTGTACTTGTAGCTTGATGTTGACACATGGGCGTTATATACATAAGTAGAAACATAGCCAGGTTGTGAGATACATCTCTAGGGTACCGAAATACCTCCCGGTGGTTGTATACATTTCATAATTTCATGGGTGTATTAGCTTTTGTCCTATTAGTAAGCAAGGTCCGACCCGGTCTTCTTATTACTAACAACATAAAACATTCGGGTCTGTGAAAAAGAGACAAAATATTACATGCTAAAAAAGAAAACTCGGTTGGTTGTCGTGGTGTGACATCATCTGAAATATGTTTCGTGTGGTATGATATTTTAGACAAATGATAAAACATAATGAAAATCACTAAAAGCAGATTGGTTAATTGTGGAAAATGGTACATGGTACAGTCACACAAATATAAACACGATAAAATTTGTCATGTTGTTACTGCAAAAATACTGGAATGTGTTTTCGTATGGGATAATAATTTTGAAAACAGCTAAAACATGCAGTTTACAATATGAAAATAAGTTCATTGGAACAGTGTTTTGTATCTAAATGTCGTGAAATGCGCAACTGTAAGTATAGAAAAGAGATAAATAATGTCTGATCACACTGAAAGGAGCTACCACCAACTTGTCTAGTTGTGAAAAAGTGATAAGTGATTGTCCAACAGATAAAAACATGTCAAAAGTTGTTATGTTGTTAATAGCAACGTACTGAAAAACAGCTTCGTACGGTATCATAACTTAGACATCTGATAAAATTTAACGAAAATCACCCAACTCGGCTTGTGTAATTGCAAAAATAGTAATAACTGTTGAACGCGAATAAATAAAACATGGTAAATGTGTTATGATGTTTGTGCAAAAGTACTGAAATATGGGTTTGTATGGTATATAATTTAGATAACTACTGATAAAACATAACGAACATCCCTAAAATTGATAAATGCCGCAGGCCCACAAATAAAAGCATGGCAAAATGTGTTATGTTGTTAGTGGCAACGTACTGAAAAATGTGTTCTTTTAGTATGATAACATAGTAAAAGTGGGTTGGTTACTTGTGAAAAAATTGTAAATGATGTACTTACACAAATAAAAAAATGTGTTATAATGTTTGTGTAAAAGTACTGAAATATGTTTCGTGTGGTATGATAATTTAGACAAATGATAAAACATAATGAAAATCACTAAAAGCAGATTGGTTAATTGTGGAAAATGGTACATGGTACAGTCACACAAATATAAACAAGTTTAAAATTTGTCATGTTGTTACTGCAAAAATACTGGAATGTATTTTCGTATGACAATCTAGACAACTAATAAAACATCGAAAATCCGTATAACTGGCTTATCTAGTTGTGAAAAAAAAAACAAATAAATGTTAAGTTACACAAATAAAACGTCTCAAATGTACTATGTTGTTAGTGAGAAAGGGCTGAAATGTGTTTTCGTGTGACTTGTTAATTTCGACATCTGATAAACACGCCGTTTGCGCTAATGAAATATGTTAATAAGAAACCTTTTAGTAGAGAAAAATAACTCCAAACACAAAGAGAACATAATTGAAGCTGCACATGAGAACCTAGTTTAAGACTCTAGCGAAAATATACTAAGAATATATTGACCCAAAGTAGACCCTGTTAGAAGCTAGTGAGACCATAATGATAATATGGTAGAACATAGTTGAAGAGCAGACAGATACCATCAAGCGACCATGGCTGAAGCGTGTCCTGAGAGAATCCTGTGTGGAGAATATTAGCTTTTGTGGTGTATATATGACATGGGTTTTACATTAGTATGGTCAGGATTGGCCAATGTGAGAACCACTTTAACATAACCATAAAATAATGAGAACTATTGGCCAGAGGCACAGAAGAATGCTTGCAGAATATTAGCTTTTGTTGTGTCTATATGTCAGGGGTTTTACATTGCATGTTCAAGATTTTACAATTTGAGAACCACTTGAATATAAGTATGAAATAATGAGAACTGTTGGCCAAAGGCACAGAAGTATGTTTGCAGAATATTAGCTTTTGTGGTGTCTATATGTCAGGGTTTTTACATTGCATGGTCAAGATTTTACAATTTGAGAACCCCTTGAATATAAGTATGAAATAATGAGAACCGTTGGCCAAAGGCACAGTAGTATGTTTGCAGAATATTAGTTTTTGTGGTGTCTATATGTCTCGGGGGTTTACATTGTTATGATCAGTATTTTACAATTTGAGAGCCACTTGAATGTAAGCGGAAATCCCAAACATACCCACTAAACAAATAAGGTCATGTTAATGTTGCACGGCACAGGGTTTTTAACATTGGGCCGTGACGGCTTAAAGCGCCAGTCATTTTTATTTTGGAACGTATACGACTTGGTTTTCTCCAGGAAATATATGACTCCGCAATCTCAAATGATCTGGTGTTGCCTGTCTGAGATCTATCAACAAATAACCATGTGGGGTCGCTGTTGCGTCTTTAAAACTATCTTGCACATAACTACTCTGACCGGGGTACATTTGCTTGGCCAAATGTATAATCTGTGACCCATCACGCGGATTCTTGAATAGTACAATGTAGTGTGAGTTCAGAATTATGGTTCTGTGTTCTTTGTTTTTACCAAACAAATTCTGCACAATATACAACACGCTCAGACTCCGATGATGACTTCCTTTAGTGAATAATTTAGTAACACGAGCATCTGTTTCACTCATCAAATCATCAATAACCAACAGTCTTGGTTTATCACCAGTCCATTGCTCCACGCCTGGTAGTCCTTCAATAAATTTAACACCAGGCATGGTCTCATACGCATCCTGCCACGCCCCATAACACCAGATAATTTCCTCTGGTATCGGATCCACCAGCTCGTGCACATATTTTAAGAAATTTTCCACAAAAACAGTTTTTCCACACCCGGTCGGACCAGCAATCATAGCTGTAAAAGGATGTTTCCAGCTCGTGTCCATTTCTATTAATGAGTTCTTTTGAGTTCTTTTTGTTGTATATATATATATATATATATAGCGCAGACACAACACCCCTATCTGTAATACCACAAGACCAATATGAACGGCTGACAACAACCACGCCCACACCCCCACACACACACCACACACATACATTTTCATCATTAAATACATACTTCACACATAATGGTAGTACCAATGCTAGTTCTTTGATCGGTTTAAACCATAGCTAAATAGCGCAGTGGAAAATTTTCAGCGGAAAAATACCCCAGCGTGTGGGTCACGCCCCACCACCCCCGTGATCCGCGTGCCCGGATCCCCACCATCGGTGGGGGGGTACCGATCGGGCCGGGGTGGGGTATCTCGCGCCGCCTTCGACCATCCTACTGGCTGACAATCTGGTGTGTTGGTGTGTTGCTGAGCAGCACACCAATACTTTCTTCTTTGAGCCATCTAAATGGTGAGCAATGGTGAGCAGCTCACCAATACTTTCTTCTTTGAGCCATCTAAATGGTGAGCATTGGTGAGCAATATGCATCAAGTCATGCGTATATAACTACTTAGTTATATACTAATAAGTTCCATGCATGATATACTACCTATGTGGTACACTCAAGCTACCGGGTTCAAATCATGCCATAGGTAATTTTGCATCTTGGCCATTCACAGAGCAATGGTGAACAGATTGACATATTTATACCGTTTAGACTAGACAATCACTGCGACCAAACAAATAATGTGCCGATGACTACATCTTGAATATAATTTCCATTATTTTTTGTATACGTAACCCTATATTAGTTACATTAAGATGTGAATAAACTGCATGAAAAAACACCTTGAATTATACAAGGTATTGATACAATTTTACACACTGGTTGCACACGGATCCGCACTACAAATTTATAATTGGTAGGAGGTAATGCTAATATCAATGTAAATGCATGGAAAGTGGTTTTGTAGAGACCCTCTGCACGCGGTTGTGTAATCTAAGTAATAAATGATTATTGAAATATGGAATTGGGACTATATGAATACAATGGAAAGTGTTTTTATTATTGATTCAATTGGAGTACATATCACTTTTGTTTGGCTTGTTGGTTCAGTGGACCGATAAGTATACTGCATGTCACTGGTATAGAATACAGAAACATATTTTAATTTTAATTTGTATCATATGGTACTTTTTTCCCCCATGTTGTGGGACGAAAATTTGTCGTCGTATATCTTACATTCATATATTTTATGCATTATCATTTATTAGTTGTTCTCATTTTGGCTTCTACTATTCCTATGTACACAGATACCATCTCTACCTCTCTAGTCAAACATACAATTCTGAAGTTTAGTATGCACTATTTTGATTAGATGCTATTTTTGGTTTGCTCTTAACTTTATTAGTGATTGTTCACCTCTTACAATCGTATATTTTCAATGGGAACCATGTTCAATGTGAGTAATATAACCACCAAACTATTGCATGTATAAGTATACATGCACTAAGCATGTCCTTGTGTATTTGATGATATGTGTTAATATCTTATTACATACAGAATAAACATTTAAACAAAGTCTTGATGCACATGATCTATTCCAGAATGTGTGACAAACGACGACTATTGTTAATTATATGTTTTACAAATATGAAAATGTCTGGATTGAATGTTTTAAGCGTTTGGCCTTTGCCAAGATGAGGGCAAACACACAAACGGGAATTAAAATAGACACAAACCTACTTCGGAGGAAACTGTGTAGCCATCTATGTTATCATATGCGAAATAAATGAAAGTAGAGTAAAACGTATGAGCGATATGTTGTGAGATATGTAAGTAGCTGATGTAAGTATTTGAAACATGTATGAGAAGTAGCATTAACAAGTCAAAGTCACTTGCAATGAAAATATAATATTCAATTAAAACTTGCAATTAAAATATAAAGTCACGTTCCTGATCTGAGACGTAAGATTATGCCTTATCCAATATGAACAATGCAAGTACTGGAACGGTGAATTGAAGATACGAGTGGAGAAATGCTGGACAAAATGGCTGGAAATGGAAAGGAATTGTACTAATTTTTTCGTACCACGTGCTAGACAAATTTATTGCAATTTGTCTTTTATGATTACTGTTAAATAACGATGGACGAAGAACAACAGTTCTATTGGACTAATGGATCCTTCTGTTTTATATCTCTTGTAGATGTTCTGATATCCTCTGTACTTCGTCTCTTAATGTATACGTATTGTCTAAGACACAATTATAACACACATTGACATTTGGTATAGCATATAGTCCGGATAAAATTCGCAACATATATGCTTATTTTTACTGGTATGCACTTGTTTTCAACCACATTACATTACATATATAAGCATGTACGTATCTAAACATATATAAACAATTGAATATACACTGACTAATATGAAATATGTCTTTTGAATATTACCTTGATTTTATTAGCTGCACACAATTATAATCATACTAAACAATGAAAATGTTGGAAATTAGAAGTGAATCATTAAGGAGTCCTGATTTCAAATTAGCAAGTAGCCTTATTTTATCCTGGGTCATGGTTATAATGTTTCATGATTATTTATCCATTACAATACATACCGTTTTTGTAGATGGTGCTTCATTTCAGCTATGTGCATACATGCAGACTGGATTGTTTGCGTGTGTTAGCTTGTGGATTTATTGTGGTATCTTAAGCCAAGCCTTTTTCAAGCTTGAACGTTGCTCTATGGCTATATCCGGGAGCATTGTGTTGCCCAATGACCAGGGTTGTCCTTTTGGGAACTGGTAGTTTGACCCGTGGTCTTGTCTGAGCATCCTAATAATGACGGTAATATATGTTGGGGGTGGACTGTAATAATGAGATCAATTGCTTTAAATGGTGGTGACTGAATTAACTAATCCCTGATGGATTGATGTCGCTATGCCCAGTCTTCTATTGGGGATTTGTTGCTACTTCGAGATGTGGCTGGGCCTGTGGAATTACCGAGTAGTATGTTATCAGAGACTTGATGCATGTTGCTCACCATTGATCTTTATGTTGCGTCGTACATGAAAAAAAAAACTCTTCCTCATCATTACTCTTCATATTGGGTCACATAAGCAAGAGCAATAACGAGTCGGACAAGCACTATGAATCATATAAGAAGATACTATGACAAGCTGAATGAATCGTCTGTGTTATTGTACATCATAAACGACACATCACAATGTTTAGGGGCATTGGGAGCACGCATGCCCAAAACATATCACGTTCTATCCAGAGTCGGGTGCTATGTTGGTTTGTTTTAGAACTCTAGGAATGTCGAGCGAAAATATCTTAATTCCTATGTACAGTGCGTGATTTGTATGAACTTTCTTTCATACGCTAAAGACTTCAGTTTTTGTCTTAGTGCAATGCCAATTGAAGGAACCGTATACTTAGGGCTGATCTATAATTGGATAGATAACATGCTAAGAGACCCCCGATTTAGGCAATGACATCTGCTTAAGTTTCTAAGGCATGGGAGTTTGTCTAGTGAGTAACATGCCCCAAAAACCAACATACTCCGTTACCTAGATACGATAAAGTCATTAATTCAAAATTACATATGAGCATTAAGATGACACGAAAGGAGTTAATATTGACAATCAATAACAAGTATGGAATGTACTGTATAGTGCTTAATCCGATGACAGCAATGTATGGTTTCCCCTGAGTAATAGAGTGAGATTCGACCACAGCAGATAAACATTGAACATGGGTATACGTTCTCGTGGACTGACGAACCTTTTTTTACTGTCAGATGCAACATGAAACATAGTGGTGTACTTTGTAACAGATGACAAAGATGAGAGGTGCGCTGTTAATTTTACATAGAATAACCTCAGAAAGTAATTCTAGAACAGTATATCGAGACGACCATAGAAGAAAAATGCGGCGGTGCTCCGAAGCATTATTCATTATAGTGATAGGAATACAACTGGACATTCAATTCGTGGAAATCTGCCAAGAAATCAAAAGGAACTAATGTTAATTGATCACGTTGAAATCCCAGTATTACGACCAACAGAAACAGCACAGATATATATGTATATATATATATATATATATATATATATATATATATATATATATATATGTATATATATATATATATATATATATATATATATTATATATATTATATATATATATATAT
Source organism: Meghimatium bilineatum (assembly GCA_034231615.1). Lineage (NCBI taxonomy): Eukaryota > Metazoa > Mollusca > Gastropoda > Stylommatophora > Philomycidae > Meghimatium > Meghimatium bilineatum. The sequence continues at coordinate 57,785,718 of CM067305.1, forward strand.
ATATATATATAGAGAGAGAGAGAGAGAGAGAGAGAGATAGCTGTGTCAAGATAATGTGTTCTGTATATTATTTGGTAAACTATTACCGTGTTAAATATTTTATGTCTCACCAGACGATTATTCTGTATGGTGTGACTTGTTTTTGCTATTTAATCTGACTCGAGGTAACACCGACGCCTCTGATGACACGTTCTGGATCGAGTTACAGAGTAACTATCTAGGTTGCATGCTACCAAATTCAAAGTAGAATCCTATTTATGTGAAGTTATCCATCAAGTTGTAAATGCTCATATACAGAACATTTCCATGGAACAAAGGGATCCCACACAGAGGTTTACATTTACGTGGATTTATATTTAATATAAACACACAACATACAAATAAATATAAACTAAACATGGTGTTTAAAATGGTACTACACGTTTTTGTGTACGTACTCTGATAGTATAAAAATGATAATACGAGAGCATCAGTATGATAATAATAGTTTCATTACGCAAAAGGCATAATAATCATACATAAATTATTTTACAAAACGCATAAAACAGACATAAAGTAGAGTGTACTTACTGGAATATTTACAGTTGCATGCATATTTATAGTTACATGTATATTTACAGTTGCTTACATATTATGGTCACATACATTTTCTGGACGCATACCCCATACTTAGGGACTAGGATATGGATATATGGCAGCACATTTATGGATATGATCAGTATCGGATATTACGTTTTTACGGATATAAATCCGTATACGTTAATATTAATGGACATGAACATCATCATATATTCAGTGGCAAGGTTAACACGTTGTCTTCAGTAACAAATATTTGCCATAAAATGCGAGGGAGAGCATATGTGCTGCTCACATGTGTAAATGTCGGTCAACTTGGTCTTTAAGCCTATATTTTTACTTCCACTGCAGTCCCTCTTTTTCAGGACATCAAGAAAGCTTTCTGCATCAACTTATTGTGTTGTTCACTAAGGCCTGTTGGGGTTATTTTGTCGTCTTCGTCATAGAAAAGTTGATTTTTTTCTGCACAGGGAATTCATACCTTTTCCTGTAATTTCAAGCTTGAAAATTTCGGTGGCGCTTATTACAGTTTCTAGCATCGACACAACTAGGTCAGTCCTTTGGAGGAGTCAAGAGGAATCCTGTGTGCATCACATCACTCTAAACTTAACCACCGATCACACACATCATAGTTCTCGGATCTTCTCTCTTAATTAATGACATCGTGTAAGTTATTTGCCGATAAACCCTGATAAACTGGATATGTATCTATTTCTGTGTAACTGCGCTACATTCACTAATCAATACATGAAGCTGCAATATAACTTCAACATCTTCAGCTTGGCGTATTGGTATCCAATGAAGCTTGATTTAGAACGACCGATCCAGACTACTTGATTATTTGCATGAACCACTTCATATTTGTACCAATTTCAGTATGTTTTGGAAGTGTGCACTATTTACCAATTTGTCAGTATTATCGTCTTTGACATAGGACACGATAATGATGTTGGTTTTATTTGTTGGCGCATTTTCTTAAGCGGCTTTATCAAGCAATTTCAT
>CM067305.1:57787395-57821560 GCA_034231615.1 Meghimatium bilineatum
ATTCATACTTCGTTCTTTTCAATAGTTACCTTCATGTTAAAGGTTTGACATGTTTTATATAATCTATCTATTTGGCTTTGTAATTTCTCTTCTAATGATGCTACTAGTGATTAATCGTCTGCAACACAAGAAATACCACATCTTTCACTTCGTGTAATTTTACCGGAAGTTTTATATTTACAACATAGGAATGTGATTTTATGGTTTGATGTTTATAAAATGTTTATATGATGTTTATAAAATATCATTACACCAAAAAAAGTATGATCACGTTACCTTACAAATGTGATTATATATCACATTTTAGCTATTTTATGATGCATCCGTAAGTTATTAATTCAGATACACATCTAAAGAAAGGGTTTAAAATGGAAGAGATAGCTTCATTCTACTTATATTTTCTCATATACACTCACACCTCTCAACGACGCCCCACGTCGTCAGACAAAATACCCGGAATACTCAAGTGCCACTCGTCCAACTTCGGAGTATTAAAAGATACCTCTTTAAATAGGACATCACTAGACAAGTTTCTCGTGTGTTGCCGGGGTCCGAAAGGGTAGCAACGAATAGCAACACTGTTTACCTTCCACGAATGTCGTAAAAGGCGACTACGGAGGTTATGGGATAGAGTTGGCTGCCCATCCCATATATAGGGTCAGTGACGCACACCCATGCTGAAGTCGAATGTGTCAGGCCGAAAGGCGGAGATATCACAGAAATTATGTAATCCATGACACAACACATTCCGTTCTCCGGACTACATCCTGATAATCTGCAGGAGTTTGAGAATGAACGTAGAAGAAGAAGAAAAATAAGAACTAGCTAGGTTCGAACTAACGACATCAAAGAACAATTCAGACTGCCTAAACAATAGCAAGAGAAAACCACAGAATCAATGAAGACATAACCGAAAAAAATTATCGCCAATAAGACGTTTCAGCCATTTTTATATGAAGATAATTAGCTGATACGTATTTAAATGCGAACATAGTTAAATGATATTTATTTGTATTCGAACATAATTAACTGATAACTATTTGATACGAACATAATTAATATAAGTCCCTAATTTTTTGTTTATTTTGACATGTTCATGTACATGTATAATGCATCACTTTTGTTATTACTGAACAAAACAGATGTCGCTGAAAGACTCGACGAGTTCATTCTTGAGATGCACAACACAAATGGCACGCTGGAGGGCAATTTCACTGGTGGCATAAACATTACAATACAGTCTTTTATCGTAGACTCACTAAACCCAATCAGTTACATTATAATTAAACAATCACCAAAAATTTTAGCGGATGCAAATCGCTATTTAACTATTTGTGAGGTTGAAACGTATGGAGGTAAATATTTTATTATATTATATTGTATTGCATTGCAGTTTATTACACTGTATTGATTTATGTTGTAATCTACTGTATTGATATGTTGTGCTATAGTATATTGCATGTTATATTATGCAAAATCATAATTGTGCATGCTATATTATATATTATGCTATTTACATTTTATAGTGGTTTTTATATGTTATATTATAGGATGTACGTATGAAAATTATATATATATATATACTAGAATCAATACCTCGCGTTGCTCTGCTGATAATAGAACTAAACATAACAATATAATAGATTCGAATATTTTTCTTCTAGTGTAGTGTTAACTTTGACATCTTTCAGTTTCTAATACCTTTAAAGAGAAAAAAAAACTAATACACGCGAATATTAAACTTTTAATGTAGTGAATACTATGTTATTTTTGTATACATGTCGGAAAAATAAAATAAATAATTCCACCTTTTTCTGGTATTGAACAGCAAATACAACAATCAGTCTCCTTAAATCAATCGTTAAGGCCCATAGAGATTATCCCATCAATACTCGATCGATATGGAATGTGGACAGTAATTATCAACTCTTACGATATCTAATTCAGACTTTGGCGTAGGGTGTATATTATTACAATACTTAACCTGTGCATTTATGGCAAACATCTATCCCCAGATAGATATATCTCAAACATGTATCTCTTGATTACGTTTTTTGTCTGCAGTTGGGCCGGGAGATAAGAGAATAGTCATGGCACAATCACATTACGTCATTCTAACCTGTGGTATTACACCACACTTCTAAGTTCAGTCAAATTGTCAAGGCACAATCACATTAGTCATGGCACAATCACATTACGTCCTTCTAACCTGTGGTATTACACCACACTTATAAGTTCAGTCAAATTGTCATAATAAAATCAATAGCAATCGTCCACATCAAAAACGAATGCCAAAGAAACGTTCATCTGGATCCTAAAGTAAAATCTACCACCTGGCACACGTACGACTAGTTACACATTTATACTACTTGGTGATTAATTACACTGACACAGAAGATTAGTGACACGTGTATAATGTATACTACCTAGTAGTTCTACAACCAGATGTAATTTTTTTTTCTTGTGTGTATCATGTTGTGTCGTCATAAATGTGTATTGTTTTTCATGTCATGTTCATTTTCGGCCGCGAAGTAGGAACACCATCACTAATTAACATATATAAGAAGAAAGACACCTGACACATTGTGAAACTTTCATAATTATTCTCCCTGGTGGTTATACGATACGAAACATAAGAGGAATTTAAGAGTAGGTGGCACGATGGTAAATGAAAACATTCTTAAAACTGACGGAATTGAAATCGTTCCGCTGGAATAACGCGAATCACATTGTAACTCAAGTAAACAGGTTTTTCGTATTTGACCAACCTACCTGTTTCAATTCCTAGGTGATTCTTAATGATTTTTTTTTCATTTAACCCCATATTTCCTAGTTGAATTTACTTGTATAAGATTACGTTTGAATCAACAGTGCTTAGTCTATATGTGATGTATTTTATAAGTATGCCTATATGTCCTTGTAGTACGAACACTGATGTTCTATGTTTGTGATCTTGATGATATTTTAATACATGTTTGTTTGTTGTTTGTTTAGTAGGGGTTTATGCCTCATATGGTCGAGGCCTGCAGATTTCAACCTAGGACTGGTGTCCATATTGATTATATCGAGGCGGTTGGGGACCTGTGGTTTTTGTGGCTTGTCTGCCTTGTTGTTGCTAGGATGTGGCTTTGTTAGCCGAGTTCGCTGTTGGGCCTCCTAGCTGCAGTCCTTTGTATGGACTATGGTGTGGCTCTGCCTGTCTCCGGTATTGATGATACTATAAGGTGGTAGTCCTTAAAAGGACTTTTTCGTGAATTGGTTGGAGCTCTTTCTTCTGCTATGTGATGTGTTGTTCCTTCGCTGTGTCGGTCTGGATTATAAGGTGGTAGTCATTAAAAGGACTTTATGTAGGATTGGTTGGAGCGCTTTCTTCTGCTATTTCCTGTGTTGTTCATTCGCTTAGTGGGTCTGGAACACATGTTGTCTGTAGTTGTCTAGGCTGACAATTGTTGTGCAGTATCGGCTGCTGATTGTACCTGTAGAGAAATGTTTTTTTTTTTATATGAAATGAATTTGATAGCCCTTATAATGACTTTATTATGTCTGGTCGGCGCTCTTTGTTGTGTTGTGTCATTTCTGTGTTGTTCCTGTCTGGGTTGGCTGTTGATTATATGCTGTGTTGCTTGTCTTCTGGTGTTACCTGTGGATTTTGTTTTTATTTTAATTTTTGTGTGGATTTTTTAAAATTATTTTTTTCCCTCAAAAAAGCATATATATTCATACATATATAAAGTTTTGAATTTTCCTATAGTTCTATGCCTATATGCATACCATATACATGCACACACACAATTGGGTCTACATACTCATATATATGCACATACCTCCCATATAATACATGTTTGGGAGGTCTTTTTGTTGTAATAGTCCTTACCTCGATTGGTACATTCTCAGTGACTTCATCGCGCATTCCGAATGTCTTGAATAGATCACATATTTCTTGGGATGTGGTTGGCCAATTACGGAAAATACGTATGTTTACATGAATTTCACCCTTGAGGTTCTACCAACTGTAACATATACAAAATGTGATACACGTATATTCCCTTGTAGTTCTACAATCGGAAACATAGAAAAAGAGTGATACATGTAAAATTTACCTTAGGTTCTTTACAGCTGTCACATAGAAGAAGGGTGAGACACCTATATTCACTGGCTGTCCAACCACCTGCCAAATAGAAAAAGTATGACACGTATACATTCTGGAGGTTCTACTATCTGACACATATAAGATGAGTGATATATATATATATATATATATATACACTTCCTTAATGGTTCTACAACCTGGCACATAGAGGAAGAACAATATATGGTTACATCTTTGGTTCTTCTACGACATTGTTAAAAATAAAAGGGTTACATATGCACAATTCATTTGGGTTCCACCTCCGACAACTAGCATTAAGTATTTTCTCCGTTCTCTTGTTCGCTGTTTAATATGTCTACCCAGCAAATCCTGCTCTCTTAGCAAATACTGCTATTTCTGAAAGATTATAAGTGTTCCCATTCATCTTACTGTAGATATATGTCACTGTGTCAACATAAACACTTAGTAGATTGAACCATTCTTATTCTATTTGACTATTGATTCTGTTGTATCCGTTCCTCATGTGAAAGATGACAACTTTCTCAGCTCTGCCAATATTGTTGTAGTTGTCTTTTGTGTGGTCAACTTACCTAATGCTTTGTTGAGATTATTGTTTTCCTAGTAGGTATTTTATGATCATGTGTATTCATGTGCTGTTTCATCGATTGCTAGTATATTTTCTTCTTTCAGGTGTGTCACAGTAGAAATGTATCCACTGTAGAAATAACTTTCTTTGGACATTCACTTCCAGTATGGCTTCCTTCGGGTCCGGCTGTTTATCGTTGAATAGTTTGATGTGCATTATTTTCATGACTAAATGTTATTCAATTTAAATATTCCATTTCGCTACCCATGAATTGTATACAGGATGAGATGTTGGTTAGTCTAGACAGTGACAATTTGCCACGTGCATAATATCTTCTTGTCGTATAAGTTATATTTGAGTAGGCTATATAGAAAGAATTCTGATGTATGGAAGTGATTCTTGGACGTTCAGCAGTCTAGTAACAAATAAAATTTATGCAGCAGAGATGTGGTTTATTAAAATGCACAGAACACTATGTGCAGATAAACAGAGCAATGACAATATATTGAGATATTTAAAAAAGCGAGCTATCTACCGATATCCGAAAGAGACGCCCCACATAGTTTGGACACATCATGAGAAGAGGAAAGGTGGGTCTAATTGCAGCAACAGGCAAGATGAAGAGCAAGTAGGACAGTGGGAGGCCAAAAAAGAAGATGATTAAGAAAATTGCTTTGTGGAGTGTAAGAACATAAGTATCGAAAATGCTTAACAAAACACGAAATAGAGAGCCGTGTAAAGATGCGAAATGCTGCATATACCATAATAAGTCACTGATGAATAACACTTCCAATAATTTTTTGGCAGTATCTGATTATCTGCTACATCATTTTATCGCATGCGCGTTTGTGTGTTTTTGTGTGTGTTTGTTTTGTGTGTGTGTGTTTTTTGGCCAGGATTCACTTTTCAGTGTAATTCCCCCGTCAAGCTGTATCCACTATAACGTTTTGCATTTGTGAGTGGTGTGGTTTCTGACACAGCTTACATTCAGTAATGGCACAACCCCTTGTTACAACTTAGGAATCATGAATCCTCCATTTTCATTAAATTTACCTTGCTAGGGAACACATTGGAAGGCTCTGATGCACCATGGGCCTCTCGCTGCTGTCAGTATAATTACTCTACATTTACATATAATAATATCTGGAGTGGCGATAGCTCAGTTGATAGTCAACTGGCTTCGAGTTCGGTTCATTCAATGTTCAATTTTCAGTTCAGTTGAAAACATTACTAAACCGCCAACAGCTGCCGAGTTATTCATTTTAAGGAAAATGAACACTTTATATTTTGAGAAAATAAAGACAGCTGACATGATGATAACTGTACTATCCCACCGTTGTTTTTTGTCATGAAATACACAGCCCTAACACGGTATCCATCAATACGCGTGCATTGCTTAGAGACGGACGATATACACATAACATGGGATTAACCGTAACAGGTCCATACTTAAATTTGTTCAATTTTATTAATTTCTTCAGTTTCTGGGACAGTCAACCATAAATAACGATGGAATGCTGATATATGATGGCATGTCTTTCCGACAGATTACAGCTGCCCTCATGGTACATACGGTCTATTATGTGATAACAACTGTACTTGCGGAAACAATAAATTATGCAATAGTGTGAATGGGAAATGTGTGTACATATGTGAACCAGGCTTTTACGGAGATGGATGTTTATCTCAATGTAATCCAAATTGCCTATCACACATATGTGAATATGCATCCGGAAAATGTGAGGCGTGTCCTCGTGGGTCATCTGGTGATTTTTGTGTCAAAGGTAATGTATTATGTACTAACGATTATGCATTTAATTAGCTTGTGATGTGTCTTTACACTAACCATTAACGAATAGGCAAGAATTGGAATTTTACAAATGGCACAACCCTTCTCGATGTAGCCACTACTTGAGTTTCTACATGCGTATGAATACAGTGTGACCTTCAGAAGATATTCTGAATAAAACAACCAATTTTTCGAACAATTAAAGTTATCAAAAGTCAATATAAAATCTTCGTCCCTATAATACGCTTGCTTTTTAATCATTATTTATTTATTTTTTCTTATTTGAAGAACTAAAACGTCCGATGGATCGAAATCCAGAAGATATAGTGGATGTGGAATAATTTCAATATTCAAATGGCTGGCTGTTTTCAGCACAAACCTTACTCTATAGGAAGGTATGCTTTCGTAAGAAAGTATTTATCATTTGAGTGAGCTCTATCTTTCGTTTTCTGGCCACAGTCGTTCATAGTTTATTAAGTAGATATACATAGTATTGGTCATTAACCGTGTTGCCATAAGGAAAGTAATCCTTCAATATGACAATATGACGTTCAAAATACAGCCATCATAATTTCATTGTATATATTAGTGTTCTCTCTTGATGTAAAATGTGTTGGCAAGCCGGGGTTATCCATTGCATGGTATACATTATTTTGGATTCAAAACATGCATTTATGATGGTGTTGTGTTACACTATTGACGATATTTAAAAGCAAACACTTGTGATTGGACATTCTTATATCACACGTCCAGTACAAATAAACAAACTATATATATGTACCCATTTCAAATTTATCCCGCTGCACATTAATGGTATGGATGTACAGATTGAGGCCACTGTTAGATACACCAATGTCAGAAAAGTGCCCTGCAAGCATCAGCGTCAAGCACGAATACATGCAATTTATGCTGCTGAAATTTAAATTAATCATTAAAAAAACAACAGCCAATTGGGAATTTCACTATAATATTTAAAATAATTGGTGTACACATGACTAGTGTCATTCCTACACTATGTGTTTAGAACTGTTTTATTAAATCTACTACTAAACATCATGATATATACATCATATGAAGGAACGTGTTCGCTGTCCAATCTCTGATAATATATCCATTCATGTTTATACATATGTCCACATAAAATGCTATAGAAGAGTCATGAGAATACCATTGACTGCCAAGAAGATCATCCAAGACGTCCTTCGAAAAATATATGTCTAAGAAGGATGGCTTTTAAACACCATATTAAAAAGGGAGTATTTTTTTCGGCCTTATGAAGAATCACGATGCATGGAAAGGATGCTGTTGGTTGGGACGATACAAGGCACACGAGGCAATGTTCGACCATGATATATTGGAGGCAGGGTAAATTGCGAGTGACCGCGTGCATTTGAGAATATTCATAAGGAAGGCTACTTTCTAGAAAGAAATGCCACATGACACCATGTTGATACGTAATACCTATAGTCAGATTATTGTGATTGTAAAAGAAAATCTGAGTCTTTGAGATGTTCATTCCATTTACTACAAACATGCGATAGAAAAATATGTTGCTCTTTATTACTTGAATTTTTTTCTTCTCTTCTCCTTGTCCTTTTGTCATCGTTACGTAGAAGTTGATACATGATTTGTCCACATATGCGACATGATAGTATTCCATCCGTCGTTGAAGGATCTACATCACTGGTTCCCTTTAAGCTGCAATCAGGTGCGACTTTTCAGAAGAACTATTACTATTCCAACATTATACATGGTTTATTAACTCAAAACCTACACTTATTATAAGTTCCCATATACGTGATATACCTGTTGTACTACAACATTATGATCACCGACGAACTTTAAGTTTTCGAAGAAAAACACATTGATTTGTTGCAATTATTTTCATGAAGTAGAAGTTTCGTCGGTTCAAAGCAGAAAGGTAAGTACAGTATTACAGTAACATTTTAATAAAAAAAAATAAAGTAGTATTCTCTTCAGAATAATTAATAATTTCATTTTCGGCAATTGGAAATTGATGTGCATGTTGTTATGCATTCACTTGCGCTGAATGATCTAGCCCAGTGGTGTGGTGCGGAGTTGGTGGTCCAAGTTCGACCCTGAAGTCATTCATTTACAGTTTTAAATACTGATGTGATATTGTCCTATGTGATATTGACCTTAATCTCAGACAACACCACATACTTTGTACAAGTTACAATTATCAATAAACTATTTTCTTTTCGTTTTATGGTCCTCTATGCCATGCATCGTCAGGGGTAGACGTGTTCTCTGGAGACTGCAGTTTTTTGTTGTCAATGGTGTATACACACATTGCGCATATTGTTGTTGGTAAAATGCAAACCAGTACAGTGTTGATAATTTATCTCTTTCAAGAGCATAAATATACTAAAACCTGTAGTTATCTGGAAATGGTATAACGTTTATGTAGACTCTTAGAATATGCATATCGATCTGCTATGAAATAAATGTATAAGATATATATATATATATATATATATATATATATATCTATATATATATATATATATATATATGTGTGTGTATGTTTGTTATATGCCATGTAATGTTTTTCCGCTACAAAAATTAACGTGTACTATTGTTTACACATTTGTACTATGTACATTCTCATCGAAATCAGTAGAATATTTTTAAAGTCAAGATTCCTGTTGTTCTTGCGAAGGGCATACACTACGAAACGTGCTAATGGTATCTGATGATGAACATAAGAGATGCTACAAGCTATGACTGTGCCAGATGCTCAATTACTTAAGTTCATTACTAGTGATGAATACGTATCTTTATATATTAAGGTGAAGGTGGCATGTATATGTATGTGTGTGTGTTCTTTACGATGAACTATCATCACTACACACGTAATGACCCATAAACAATTGATGTTCTTTGTTTCGTGCGCATACTCAAAGTATCGCTGTGTATTGCTGATATTATCTTTAGAACTTTCCAGAAACTATTCACTTCCTCTTTTCGCTCCTTGTGATCACTTTGAATGACAATCTTTGTAGTCGAACATTATCACCTCCATAACGACCATCATATCAATGTAGTGCATTAATAAATGCACTTTTTTAGCCGACCCTGAGTACTTTAAATCAACACGATTTGCTGCAAGTTGTCTTCTCTTTGTTGACTGATCACTCCATGATCAGGAAATTATATGCGTTATCTATTTTAGACAAACAACTTGGTTAATAACGTCACTAATACTTAGCAAGCACATTTTCATCTTCATATGTGTATGCTTTGGAAAGCTGAATCAACAAGTTAATTAGTACTTCCATCATCAATCAATGCTGAGTCACTGTCACTGCTTGAATCTCCATGTTCTCGTTCAGTTGTGAGTGGATTAACTGAGATCAACGCTTTGCATATTTTTTATCACTTAAATCAAAATCTCAAGTGCAAGTCATTGTCACATCCACGAAATTTAACTATGTTGGATGATGCTTTCAGTGATTTGTACTTGGGAGTGTGCATCATATATCGCATTGACATAAATTGTTCAAACTTCAGCGGATTTCAAGCAATAACCAGTCACATTACATATCTTTGGAGACATCCTACTTGCTGATGGCTTTGCCCTAAACGTAATTATGAGGTTGATATATCAATTATTATAAGAAATATTCTGCAAAGCATGTTCCAGCTGTTGGCTTAATACGGAGAAAATGCCGAGGATTTCTCAAATATATTCGTGCTTTTGTTTAAGGCAACAGTACATCATATAATCTTAATGCTATATCTGTTCACTGATCCACCTGTGTCTATGATGTTATCATGCGGTTTTGTATGCAGCTGGTCATGTTCATGCAGTCACCTCTGCAATATTACCAGTTCATCTCCCCTCCCCACATCTTCCCTAGTTGTATTACTACATTGTCAGATAGTGTGTTTTCCTATCTGACTACCTACCGCAACACCCGCATTTCCTACTTCTTTCACTTCACATAGTCTTCAGCATGTCCTCTGATTCTTCCAAACATGCCTTTCTGCAGCGCATTATTCTTCTTTGTGTATTTCTTTTTTTCAGCATCCGAAGACAACACAAATCCTCCATATTGGCTTGCTGCTATGATGATATTAGTTCTTCTTTTTGTCACATTATTTTGCATAACCAGAAAAAAAACCGAAGTACAAACAGAAAAAAGTGCAAAAACGTAACGTTATCAAAGAGAGCGATGGCAAACGTTTTCTGTAATCAGGATGTAAAATAAATGTAAGTAGTTCTCTGTGACTGTCGGCAGTATAGGCATTGCATCTATTTATGGCATGCGACTTCAAGTATTTAAATAGCGACTAATTAACATTCCAACAATAATTTTAAAAATGTAACAAACATGGTCCAAATTTATTGATCTAGAAAGCCTGCGTTACTTGTTAAGAGCTCACGATTGATCATTATTAACGTTGCACTTTTCGACCAACTTTTACAAAAGCAGAATTCCTTAAAAGGAAAAATATCCTATGCAACAAGTCCATATCGATGGATACTAGAAAACGTGTCCTCAAATGCTACATTGAACCAGCGCTAATCTATGGAAGTGAAGCATGTACAATAAATACGACATCACAAAAATCAGTGGATGCAGCGGAAATGCGGTTTATTCGTAGAATGCTACGCATTCCTTGGACATCAAAGATTACTAATGACGAATGTCTTAGAAGGATGGATGTGAAAAGATGCATTATTGATAATATAAGAAAAAGAGAGTCAACAATTATTGGGCACATAATGAGAAAAGGAGGCATTGAGAATATATTGACAACGGGAAAGATAGAAGGAACACGATCAATGGGACGATCCAGAGAAAAGATATTGGATAGTGACTGAATGGATTCGATTGACGACACCAACAGAGATGATGACATATGTGAGAGATCGATGTACATGGAGAAAAATGATCGCCATTTGGCACGGCACATGATAATGATGATCAGTTACATTGTAACGTTTGCGTAATTTATTAGTGATATGGTTATATACGTCCACCGTTCATTGTACGTTGTAAAATCATTGAATGCATTAGAACTGTTAAGTCTGATGTGTAGACGTCATCAATACAGAAACAATATAGCGACATAACATATATTCATTCTCTGGAAAACATTATGATATAAATCGTATAGTACTGGTGTCCTGTTATAAAAGAATCCCAATGAAAGTTTGATAACACAAAAATAAATATGAATATGCCACTCGTGGTATACGTATCAATAATTTGACCATCTGTAGTATGTTCATATTACTAGAATATCACATTGCTTGACGAGGTTGTATACACTATTTCCTAACTCTTTATTTGAAGGATAATCCCAATTACAAAAAAATGAATGTGATTGTATTTGACAACATGTTCATGTGTGTGTTTAGATAAGAGGGAAATGTGAACAATTTGCTCGCTTCCTATTTGCAGAGATATGGTTTCTCCAGAGATATTTTTATTCCCAGGAGGTATTATGTTCTTAATGACGTATTTGACTATTTCCAATTTTCGTATTTGTCACTATAATTATATGAAGTAAGAACAAATTCAGGAGTGTCAAATAAGTTCCAAGTTCAATTAGGAGTTCGACTGGAGTATGTCCTAACCTCCTCCTCCTCCCCCTTCCTACTTTGTATAACATACATCAGCCATATCTGTAAAATAACAAGTACCAACGAAGAAGATAACATAAAAAACAAACTGACCGAACTACTCTTTACAGACGACCAAGTACTAATAGCGACATCATAAGAACAATTGGAAGAACATATTAACATACTCCACATAACATGCCAAAATATCAACAATACGATTAATATTGAAAAGACCGAAATAATAACAATAGCAAAAGAAGACAAAAATAACACATGTCCATCGATGATAAACACCTTAAACAGGTAAATGAGTTCACTTACTTAGGAAGCATTATATCGAGTGAAGAGAAAACCAGTAAAAAGATACAAAATAGATGCAACAAAACATACCAGGCCCTAGGGCAGATGACACAAATTTTCAAGAACACATATGTAAACATAGACACTAAAGTTGCATTATACAAGACTAGTATTGTTCTATCACTGTGCTACCAGAACCAATCCTGGACAATTACAGCTCAAGACAAAAGAACAATTGTGACAGCAGAAATTACATGTCTACGAAGAATACTCAGTGTGTTATTATGAGATATAACTAGAAACGATAACATCAGACATATAACCAGAACAATACCAGTATTGAAACACATTAACAGACAACAGATCAAGTGGTTTTCACACGCTTCCCGAATGCCAACAGATAGCATGAGACAAATGGCCATGACACATATACATAACGGCTATAAACCCAGAGGTAGACCATGCACAAGATGGATCACAGAAATCAAAGAAGCCACAGGATCAAGATTACAAAGAGAACACATGAAGGTTATCTCCAGCGAACTATTCGACCCCTGACGCCGCACGGCAAAAAGGGCCACAGCGTATAGATAGATAGATAGATAGATAGATAGATAGATAGATAGATGGATAGATAGATATATAGATATATAGATAGATAGATAGATAGATAGATAGATAGATAGATAGATAGATAGATAGATAGATAAATAGATAGATAGATAGATAGACAGACAGACAGACAGACAGACAGACAGACAGACAGACAGACAGACAGACAGACAGACAGACAGACAGACAGACAGACAGACAGACAGACAGACAGACAGGCAGGCAGGCAGGCAGGCAGGCAGGCAGGCAGGCAGGCAGGCAGGCAGGCAGGCAGGCAGGCAGGCAGGCAGGCAGGCAGGCAGGCAGGCAGGCAGGCAGGCAGGCAGGCAGGCAGGCAGGCAGGCAGGCAGGCAGGCAGGCAGGCAGGCAGGCAGGCAGGCAGGCAGGCAGGCAGGCAGGCAGGCAGGCAGGCAGGCAGGCAGGCAGGCAGGCAGGCAGGCAGGCAGGCAGGCAGGCAGGCAGGCAGGCAGGCAGGCAGGCAGGCAGGCAGGCAGGCAGGCAGGCAGACAGACAGACAGACAGACAGACAGACAGACAGACAGACAGACAGACAGACAGACAGACAGACAGACAGACAGACAGACAGACAGACAGACAGACAGACAGACAGACAGACAGACAGACAGACAGACAGACAGACAGACAGACAGACAGACAGACAGACAGACAGACAGACAGACAGACAGACAGACAGACAGACAGACAGACAGACAGACAGACAGACAGACAGACAGACAGACAGACAGACAGACAGACAGACAGACAGACAGACAGACAGACAGACAGACAGACAGACAGACAGACAGACAGACAGACAGATAGATAGATAGATAGATAGATAGATAGACAAAGACACTATTTAAATTTTAGAGGGATTGATTTCCTGTGAACAAATATGTCTTATATAATGCCGACAGTCACTGTATATCAAATATATCATCACATTCAGTATTGGTGTTGTCGCTTGCTATTGTGCAGACTTACTTTCATTCACACATAATTTGTTTATTTGCAGTGTCCATTGACGGAGCTGTGGGTGGTGATTGATGAATGTTTTGATGTGTGACAGTAGTGGTGTATCCTCAAAATATCTTTAATTTCTGATTTCTCATGACCACCACCATTGTTATTGGACTTTATTTTTATTTTTATTGGTAGAATATCGTTTGTCTTCATCCCACATGATGTTTTGTGCACAAACATTGAAGGGATATGATGATGTGACAAATTACGATATGACTCTTTTTTTCATCATCTACTCTTACTGATGCTTGTTGACATTTGTACAATGTTTAAATGAACACATTAAAGGTAGAAAAAAAATAGTGTCTCTGGTGAAGTTTATAATGCATATACATCCAAAGATCTTAATTAATCACTGAACTTTGACTAGATGTTAATTCTCTATATTTCTATACGAAGTTATAAATATTTAGATTTTTCATGAATCTGCCTTGAGAGACAAATATTGGAGCAGCGTAATGAATTTTTGCTAATGACTGGGAAAATGTGTAATAACACACACAAATGAACGTTTCAAGCAACATATTAATCAAGACTGCACACAATACACAACATAAAACGACGAACACGAACGGCACGTTCACATCGCAGAGTTAAACGTGGAGCTAAAGGACGAATATACGTACTATTGAAGACGTTATTAATACATATACATTTCACACACACTATTTATTTTTTTTTAAAAGGACCATATGGCGACATGTTGAGGTCATCCATAATTAAAGCGCAGATTTAACATAGATCATTGCGTCTGCAGTCTCTTTGGTCCGTTAATGTTGTTTTTAATCGTGCTATTTGTTTTTCTTTTACTTTAAGCAAACCCATGTTTCAGTATTAATACAATACTTTATTGAATGTTTTGTGCAGTTTTATAATAAAGACTGGGTTTATTTTTCGAACTTACAGTGTTATGAGTGATGTTTAATATATCATACGCTGTGTTCTTATTTCTGTACAAAAGACCATATACTGTGTTCTGATTGTTGTATAGTAGACCATATATTGTTTTCTGATTGATATACACAAGACCATACACTGTGTTCTGATTGTTGTATAGTAGACCATATATTGTTTTCTGATTGATATACACAAGACCATAAACTGTGTTCTGATTGTTGTATAGTATACCATATATTGTTTTCTGATTGATATACACAAGACCATACACTGTGTTCTGATTGTTGTATAGTAGACCATACATTGTTTTCTGATTGATATACACAAGACCATACTCTGTGTTCTGATTGTTGTATAGTAGACCATATATTGTTTTCTGATTGATATACACAAGACCATACACTGTGTTCTGATTGTTGTATAGTAGACCATATATTGTTTTCTGATTGATATACACAAGACCATATACTGTGTTCTGATTGTTGTATAGTAGACCATATATTGTTTTCTGATTGATATACACAAGACCATACACTGTATTCTGATTGCTGTACAATAGACCATACACTGTGTTCTGATACAATAGACCATATACTTTGTTCTGATCGATATATAATGAATTGCATTCTTAGTGTTCGTACTAGCAAACTTCTACTCTCTGTCTCGTGTGTAGTTAATAAGTTAAGTTGGTAACTTCTTTTTTTGTGTGGTCACAGTGACAATCATTCAATTAAGTGTCATGCCGAATAGCGTAATCGATAATTGTTCTCCAAAACTCGTGTCTCTTGTGTTGTCAATAAGCACGGTTGATGAACATCTACCGTGCCACAATATTAATTAATCTAGCACCTTTTCTTGTTGTCATCTCCTATCTCTTCTCCTCTTGATCTTTACATAGGTTATTACATGTTCAAGCTGTGTTCTTCTCGGCACATAAGCTAGAAATTTTGACTGTCTGTCCCTAATGTTTGATATGGTTTATCTGTTTACGCCAGCATCAATGAGAACCTATGCATTCATTTTTATAGTTTCCCAAGATATTTTCATCATTCTTCCCAGAAACCACATCTCTTTAGCCTCTAATTCGCTTTGAATGTTTTAGGGCTGCGCAATTAACGATTAATTAATTGATTAATCTTTAAAAGTTTTAATCGATTAAAATTAATTTGATCGATTAAAATTAATTTGATCGATTAAAATTTAATACAATAATTTGAATATTTTTTTCTTCCAGTTTCTTAATACATTTTTTATTTGTGTTACTTACTTTTCCCGCGTATTATTATTTATTTAGACGCGCAGACGTTAAAAATGGCGACTAATGAAAGCACCGTTGAAGTTAAGTGCTTTAGACAGGTATTTGGTATTAGATATGTTGATTATCCTCTTCGCACACTGGACAAGTCCATAGGTGCTCAGATCTCCGCTTCGGTAAATCTCTCAGGATATGCCAGCTGATGGTTCCGGTTCTATGTTGGTTCACTGCTCTTTTTGAAGTCTTTGTCAGGGGTTCTCTACGGGCCACACCTATTCTCACTCCCAATTCGCGCATTCTCGATATTGACTCATGCTCATTCATCTCAAAATCCTCTGATAGTGAGGACTCACGAAGAGCAATGCGTATGTCTGCTCGGTCCATAGGCTGACCGTCTGTTGTGGTGGGAGGCTAGCTAATTGGTCGGCTCGTTCGTTTCCTTCCACGCCTGCGAGTCCGGGGACAAAAATAAGCGTGAGTCTTCGTAGTGATGACAACACTCCTGCTCTCTCAAATGACTCCGCCCATTCCCTACGTACATCACCTGTTTTGACTTTCAGAATCATATTCAGAGAGTCACTTAGTATTCACGCATGGGAATAGGCTTGAAATTCCAGCCAGTTAAGAGCCCACGTTACTGCGAATACTTCCATTGTTAGGCTACTTGTTGTTGCGGTAAAGGCACCACTGGCTACATGTACTGTTCTTCCTTTTGATCTGGCAGTAAAGGCTCATGCGCATCGGTGGTGACGGATGACCGACCCATCCGTGTAGATCACAACATCTGTGTCATCGGTATTCTCGCAGATTAGTGCCTTGACCTCAGCATGCACGCTCACGGGGCTGAGTTCCCTGCACTCTATATTGAGTGTAATGACGGTCTTGACTGCCTCTTGATAGACCGTGTGTTTGTTTGTTTGTTTTGCGTTCGCTGCATTGTAACCATCATGGGTGTATGTGCGATTTCCGCCTGAAGCGTGATTACGTTGTGCCACAGTTATTCGTCTTGTAGGCCTAGCACATACGATTTCGGCATGCCTTGACAATTCGGGTGGGCTACCCTTAGCCTGTGACATCCTCTATATCTGTCTCCAGGCACGCGTAGTGGCGACTCTTCGCCCAGACGATTTTGCTCTCGTCTGACTCGCACAAGGTGTTCCACTGTCTATGAACTTGCCTCGTGTAATTGGACGTGCTGTGCCTGTGCCCATTGGGTACTGAACCGTGTCTCATCCGTGAGCCTGGTTCCTTAAGGGGAAGAACTCAACAGAGGAGTTGGGCTATTGCTCTTTCGCCCTCTTAGCCGAGGTGTCATTCACCGACATCGTGTACCCCTTGTCCAAGTTCGAGTCTCACACCACGCCTTTGAGAGCAAGGCGTTCTCGAGCTGATCGTCCTTGTCCCAATAGCGCATGAGCCCATCGGGTACTGAACCCTTTCTCTCTTCAAGTGTATTTCCGGTGTAGGAAAACCTGACAGTAGAGTTGGGCCAGGGCTAAATCCTTGTCCCTTTTGTGCCTGAGCCCATCGGGTACGGAACTCTTTCTCTCTGCAAGTGTACTTCCGGAATAGGAAATCTTGACAGTAGAGTTGGACCAGGACTACCATCGTTGTCCCTTTCTTGCCTAAGCGCATCGGGTACAGAACCCTTTCTCTTCGCGAGCATATTTCTGGTTTAGGAAGGCTCGACATTTGAGTTGGATTAGATGTTCTTGCTTTACCAAACGCCAATGAATGGGTCTGGGTCTCTGCCTGTAAGGAACACATGTAACTAGATGCTCGTCTCGAGCTGACTGAGACTTTTCACTTTCTATTTGCAGTTTGCGCTGCCCTCTAGCGCTGTTCTGTCATTTCATTGTTTCATTGTACTCGGTATGAAATATATTTGTCTCTCGCCATGCATCTACCTTTACGTGAATTTTACATTGGCCGCCCCTCCAATGTTCGGACTTGACTGACTAGCTTCACTGTATGTCGGCAGTGTCGCTATATGTGGTGATGCTGGTGGTGTCGGAGATATTGTCTGTCTCTTGTTCAGACAAATCTCTTTCCATCTGCTTCCTCTACAATCTCGGACACGATCCATAAATGATTTGGCCAGAATCAGCTAGAGATGCTGTATTTCTGTTTCCATGGTGCACTGCGTGGAGGTACATGTGGGATCTTGGTTATCTGCTAACCCTGGGTCCGCCTAGAGCAATGCGTTCCCTTTGAACCCAGAAAGACCGTATGAATAGGTATCCATTCCTCGCCATTAGTTATGTCTTATGGAGCTCAGATATGTTTATCCGTATCCTCGGCCCGACCCATCCACGATTTGCTTCTCTTGAGTCTGCTTCCTTTCACACGAGAGAACTCGTTGTGTGGTGGGTGATCTATGTCGGAACTCACTCTGAGGTATGCGCGGGCACGACACATATCAATTCTATGAGATATGCTCGGAAAATCAAGGAGAAATCTCATAGCCGCACAGGGTGTGTCCCTTGTGCAACCAAGGATGATCCGCATTGCTTCGTTTTGAATTCTTTCCAGCCTCTCAATCTGTGTTTGACTGGCGGTGATAATGGCGCCTGCATATTCAATGACAGGGAGGACAAGAGCCTCATATAAGATTACGAGCTGTGATTGTTTAGTGTCAGTCGCTGCCATCGCTCTCAGTGAAGAAAGTCCTTTACGGGCATTTGCGATAACATGATCAACGTGTTCCCGGAAACACAGTCTACGATCAATTCGCACCCCCAGGTATTGCATAGACAGGTATATAACCTAAAACCCGTGCCACGATACAAAAGTGAAACGAGATTCAATTTATACATGCATAATACGAGCGCTGACATGCGAATAGTAACAAGAACATTTACATGCTAGCGACCGAGACAATGTATCGGAAGGCGAACAAATGAGCCGTACTAACACAATGTATAAGATGAGAATGTTCAGACATGTTAGTCTTTGAAGCGTGCTCGATTGCGTGATATTAGTATATATTGGAACAAACAATGAACACTGTCATGTATGACAGAAAGAAACAAAACAGACACTCGAAGTGTGATCCATGACAACCTTGTGTTTTTACTATTCAGGAAATAAGGAATTACCATATCTATCATGTGTGTGTGTGCTCATTCATGGATTTATATGACCATATATGTCATGTGTGTGCTGAATCATGGTTTTATATGACCATATCTGTCATTTGTGTGCTGATTCAAGGTTTTGTATGACCATATATGTCATGTGTGTGATGATTCATGGTTTTATATGACCATATATGTCATGTGTGTCTGCTCATTCAAGGTTTTATATGACCATATATGTCATGTGTGTGATGATTCATGGTTTTATATGACCATATCTGTCATGTGTGTGTGATGATTCATGGTTTTATATGACCATATCTGTCATGTGTGTGTGCACATTCATGGTTTTATATGATCATATCTGACATTTGTGTGATGATTCATGGTTTTAAATGGCCATATATGTCATGTGTGTGATGATTCATGTTTTTATATGACCATATATGCCATGTGTGTGATGATTCATGGTTGTATATGACCATATATGCCATGTGTGTGATGATTCATGGTTTTATATGACCATATCTGTCATGTTTGTGTGCTCATCCATGGTTTTATATGACCATATATGTCATGTGTGTGCTGATTCAAGGTTTTATATGACCATATATGGCATGTGTGTGCTGATTCATGATTTTATATGACCATATTTGTCATTTGTGTGCTGATTCGTGGTTTTATATGACCATATCTGTCATGTGTGTGCTGATTCAAGGTTTTATATGACCATATCTATCATGTGTGTGCTGATTCATGGTTTGAATATTCTGGTGATTTTCATTGAGGACAGATGATTATTGTGTGACATATATTACAAATCAAGGGAATAGTCGAATGGGTCATTTTTTAAAGGAATAGTTTCCATTATCCAGTATGTCTGACATTATAGGTAGCCGCATAACGCAGTGGTTGGCGCACTGACTTCGCATATAAGTGGAGTTGGTGTCATTTCCCAATAGAGGCGGATATGTTTTTCAGATCCCAATGGCTCCCGGGTCGACCAAGCCTTAATTGGTTACCGGAATAATCCGGGAAGTAAAGACTGCGAGGAAGATGACATGGCTACCGCCCTCATTTGCAGAGCCACTTAAATATGAGATCACTAACATCTCACACGCCTACGGCATTAATAAATGCTGAGTTACTTTACTATGTCTGACACTGTAACGGACATGTGTAATTTAGCACACCTTGTACAAGAATATAATAGTGGCTTAATCCATCCGCACCGAAGACTTTATTCCAAAACGTATCATTGTTATAGTACATACACTTAAGATGTAATTGGAATTGTTACAGTATACTTTGAAATCATGAGGTACATGTAATGAAGTGATTTATACCTGCGTAACATGCATATGTTCACATTTGCATACTTGCATATTTGAGAATAATTTGACAATAATATTTATGTACAACCACTAATCTTTAGAGTATCCTAAAGATACTGACACGGCATGTCAGTAGGCTTTACAAATATCATGTGTTTCAACAAGCTACCTGTAAAACAATTTATCATTGCTACATTTCTTTCTTGTGTATTATATCATATACTGACCATGGATGACAAAGAGAGACAGGCCAGTAGACATTGCTCATTTGTCCTTGCGTGGCTGACTCATAGGTGACTATGAATGCTAGAGTTTGCCATCAGTTTGGATGGCTCATCAAATCGGACGAAGAATGATAAAAAAGATGGCGTAAAATTACGTTTCGTTTCTCTTGCAGGAGTTTTTAGTCATGATATACTCGCGCACTGGGACGACTCCCTTTGAGGATTAAACGTATATCTAAAATACCTAATAAACTATGTTCCTATGAGATATTACATGATTCAGGCTGTCGCCTCAAATACACAACTGTTTTAACATTTGCTTCCTGATCGCAGCTAAAGGCATTATATCATCATCATAATCCTAACTATGTAAGTTGTCATTGTTTTGCTATAAAACATATATAGCCATACACATGTGAACACGTTTGTATATCTATTATGTTTATTACATTCAAGTTTATTGTATGCTGTATATATGAAATATAAAGATGTCGTCTATAACACTTTCAGTCGTAGAGCGACACAAACTAAATATAAGGAAAATACAAATTTAATTATAAAGGTACCTCGATATAGCATAACAATCAATATAAATAAATTAGAAATAACAATAAAACATAGAATAAAGTCAATTTTCATTGTGTTTGTCCTATTGGGTCCTTTGTCAAGAAACAAAAACCAATAAAGACAACACAACTATAAAAATAAAACAATGCCAAGACTTGGACAATGGTTTCCCTTCAAAAACCATTGCCAAAGTGAAACCATTTTTTGTAGGGAAACCATTGTCCAAGTCTTGACATTGTTGTATTTTTATAGTTTTGTTGTCTTAATTGGTTTATGTTTCCTGACACAGGGCACAAAGGGACCGACACGTTGAAAATTGTCTTTGTTCTTTGTTTTATTGTTATTTATGATTTATTTATATTGATCATCACCTCTCCGCAACGAAGGTTGGCTGCAACGTATCTCCAATATCTCCTGTCTCTTGTCTTGGTGGTGAACTCTGCTAACCTGTAACATGTCCATTGTGTGATGTTACTCTCCAACTTGTATCTCTGCCTACCTCTTGCTCGCTTCCCTTTGACTTTACCCTCAAGTAAGGTCGTCATTAAAGTGTCACGTCTGTTAATGTGTCCAAAGTATTTTATTTGCCTGATCTTTATTTCTCTTAGTAGGTCCTTCTTCATATTACGTGTTTTAGTATGTCTTTATTTTTGTTCTTCTCTTCCCATGGTTATCCCTATTCTTCTATATACCCACATTTCAAAGGCATCAATTTTGTCTTCTAATTGTTTATTTAGTGTCCATGTTTCTGAACCATGCATTAATATGGATTAGATGTAGCATTTCATAATTATCATTTTTAACGTGTTTGTAATTTGTTTAGATATTAATAATTTCATCATGTAAGTTATGGTACTTTAGGCCATTCATATTCTCCTTTTAACTTCTGTTTCACCTCTGCTATCATTTGTGACTATGTATCCTAGATATTTATAATGTTTTACTAATATTTATATTAGTTGATAATATTTATATTGATAGTTAGGCAATATTCAGTAACCTTTATTACATACTTCGTATTTACCTCTTATTTGTCTGGTTATTGCAGTAATTTCCAATTTCTTGGACATCCTCCGATATTTTGGTTATGTATAGGTATACAAACTAAAAATGTGACAGGGGGTTGAAGCTCTGCACGTACGTCACAGTATAGTGTGACAGTAACCGAAAAGGTCCACGACAGGGTTCCACGAAAAGGTCCACGACTGGGTTCCACGACAAACCGCCTGCGCAGTTTCGGAACTGTTTCCTCAGGAGCGAAATGCGACCTCCCGGCTCGGCAGTCGATAATCCAATCCACAATGTACAACGTCAAAGCATTAATGAAACAACTCTTAACACTTCCAAATGAATAAGCACACATTACGGTATAAACTTAATGAGAATAATGAAACATCGCAATCTACTCTAATCTCACTTTTTCCAATACTAGTGCCAGACAGATCTATGAATGTCAGCGTTCCACGACATCCGCATGTGCAGTTTCGGAACTGTTTCATCAGAAAAACGAAATGAGACCGCTGGATCGGCAGACAATAATCCAATCATGTCTTCCTCCTCCACTCCTAAATTCCTCCAAACTTCCAGAAATTTCCAACCAATCAAAGGCTTTCATTTCCCCAGAGGAAAACCTCTGCCAATCAGAAATTGATCCTTCTGGTCATACAATAAACCTACGTTACCTCATACCAACTTCAGATCAACCAGAACACTTCTTCCTGGTATGATTCCCGTCTGTCTAGTATCTGACATGTTCTTAGGTAAAAAAAAACGTTGCACTTGATCGTCTCTTGATGCGTTCTTAGAAAAAACACAATCAGCAGTCCGTAGTGACAACATTTAAACAAGAGTTAAACATTCAGTGTGTGGCATTTCACGCCGTCTATCTCTCGCTAACTGTGAATGGTTCACAATTCTTACTGTGAAACCCACTGCTTGTGAAGAGTTCCGTAACCAGATACTAGTATTTGTCTTACGCTTAGCGTATGTATTTTTCTTCTCAGACAGTCTGTCTGGGCTGTCTAACTAAATAAACTAACTTTTCGAACTTCCATTCTAGGTATAGTTCTGATACCCGTTTTGTAGCCATTATGTCTAACATTTAGGAAAACATGCCATCTGAGGAGTATTTTATTTTCAACGAGAAGCTTTGACGCTTAATTGCTTACTATCAGTAGCGTACAAGCGAACCATCGTAGGTTAGATTGGGACCGTCGCTCTTACTCACATTCTCCACAAACGGTATGCTCTCATGGAACAGCGGGGCTTACGCTGTTACAAATATATTTAATGAAAGACATGTGAAGTATTATATCTAGTAGCTATTAACAAAAACGTTAACAATATAAGATATACTGGCTAATAGGAAATGCTATTTTTCAAAATGATTACTTTGCATTGCACTGTGATTTCATTATCTGTCACATATAATACGGTCATCGAGAATAATGTCAGTCACATTAAAAGTCGAATGATTGATAATACGCTGTGGTTAATTAGTTTGTATATTTCCGAGGGTCACTTTAGTAGTCAAAGAGATACAGCTCGATTAACATTACATTTTGAGTGAATTTAACATGTAACCTCTGTCCTGTAATTGGTTGATATAACCTCACCAGTGTGGCTAATTATTTCGGAAGATAAAACAACGTGAGCGATCATGCGATTGAACATATTATGTATTCATTATATTATTTTGATTATTGATTATTTTGGTGCATGTATAATCATTACTCTTTCTTTGCATACCATATGCATGTATTGTAAACACAATTAAATCAGCAGACACTGAAACAGTTAACAACGACATAACAGACACTGTTCGCTTTTGAACATTTGTATTGGTACATATTAAATATATCACTTGTGGAAACACAAAGATAATCAGAATGAAGGAACTATACAAAATGTTCGACTCACAATTGATAAATAATCAGCTATTATCATATCTGCATTAAAGATACTATTTTATAATAACAGACGTATGACATTTATTATGAAAACACGCTACACATGAACATAATAATACGGGCTGTTACAATTCGTTAAATTTTGTCTTAAACGGAAATCAGTGTCATTTCATTCGTGTAGAAATAAGTTATTATCTCTTAGTATATGCTTTCATCTTTATTGTATGTGACTTTTCTGCTATGCATTTTAAACACAGATACCAAATACAAAAGTTACCTCCCAATCATGAACTTATTCCGACTGTTTGTGACTATTGAAATGAAAGATAAATGCCAGAAAAACGTGTTCGCAATTTCAAATATAATTAATCATTTACATTATTATGCCAACATGTCATTCCTTAACTTACACATACAAACATACCCCATCGACATCATTACTGAAGCTGTGATTACACTATTCAATCATTATACAGAAAACATATGCACACATTTTACACATCGGTGTTATGTTTGTTTCTTATGAAGCGAAAAAATATATCCGTATTTGCTAGTATGTATTCATATGTTAGGGACGGTAGAGTTAACTTCGTTGATTGTGCTTACACCTATCATTGTTCCGCTTCATTTACATCTGTCTTTCTCTTAGTGAGAAATAACACAACAAAAACAGCAAAAACCAGCAATAGAGCAATCAAAGTTCCTTTTATTACATGACTCTCTGAAAATAGAAACATTAAACGTGTGTAAACAAATAAACATATAGCTGTATGATATTCGTTCACTTAGTGCTTGTATTGTTAATATAAAACAAAAATAGTAAGCTAGATTTATATTTATATCCATTTATTACACAAGTTCGCATTTATAACAGTTTAATATATAAGTTCGCTTTTCTGCCATTTTTACATAAGTTCAAATTTATAAGACTTTATAACACATATACAATTTCAATCTGTGAAATTGTATTATGATTATTAATATGTCTGTTGCACATATTATGCCGCGTAGCGCAGTGGTTAGAGCACTTGTTTCACATGTGATTGGCCCTGGTTTCATTCCCCAGGAGAGTGGGCTAATGTTTTTTCAGATAGCATCGACCCAGCCTTAATTGGGTACCGGATTAATCTGGGAAGTAAATACTGCGAGGGAGAGGAGATGGTTACCGCCCTTTATATAGCAGATCCACTGACATGTGAGATCGATAACGTCTCACATCCATACGTCATTAATAATTGCTATGGGTTAACGTTATATTTTACTAATATGCCATATTATATAAATACAAAAATAGAAAATGTTGTATAGAAATGTTTATATAGGCGGGGTGCCAATTTTTCATTAACACATGGTAGGTAGGGAAAAGAGTTTATTTGACGAACACATTAATACACAAGCTCATGGGAACTTTATCCAATAA
This sequence comes from Meghimatium bilineatum, assembly GCA_034231615.1. Classification (NCBI taxonomy): domain Eukaryota; kingdom Metazoa; phylum Mollusca; class Gastropoda; order Stylommatophora; family Philomycidae; genus Meghimatium; species Meghimatium bilineatum. Next base: position 57,813,078 of record CM067305.1, read on the forward strand.
CTATAACCAATCCATAAGAGCTGATGTAAAAATGTGTATTAGAAAAGTTCACATCAATACTGAAACGTTCATGTTATGAAATTAATTGGAATTAAACAACTGATAAATATGTGTACATTCAAATATGCACACACTGTTTTTTTACACAAATCTTTGCTAAATAAATGTATTTTAAACATGTATTGTCTTGAAAGAGTCATGGCTACATCGAAAAACACATGAATTTACAGCAAAATAGCACTTAAAAGTGTGAACACAAGAACACCGGTTATATATACATATATATATATATATATATATATATATATATATATAAGTACAATGTATCTTTAAACAGAAAACTATACCATGTAATAAGAGTGTGTATAATTGTACTACAGAGACAATACACTTTAGATCTTGAATTCAAGTTTTACCTCAGCTCTCCGGATTGGTTATAATTATAAATTGGATTAAGCGCCGCATTATAATGTAAATTATACCTCCAATATTTTGCCAGTGATGCGTTCGTTCTCACCATCAACACCTGGAAGACGTTAGTAATATACCAACCAACGTTAGGTGTCCCCTACGCGCAACCAACAATCACAGTGAAAAGTATAATGGAAATAATGTCGATAGGTCTGTACATCATCTCCCAGCACCCTATCACAAACTGCGAACATAGACAAGGATTTTGTCCAGCATATTGCTTGCGCCAGTGCGACAATCGGACACATTCGTGCCCACCTTGGATCGGGAGTGATCTCAACTTTGACAATTAAGTTTGACGTCTATCGTGTAGTTGTTGTACCAACAGTGCGTTATGCTGCGTCATACTGGACTCTAATGCGAGACGCTTGCCGGTTTAACTATATCCTCTTTCAGTGTTTACGAAATTTTATGAGATTACGTTGGCAAAATCCAATACCAGACAATAATATTCTTCAAAAGCCATGTATAGAAAGCAATCAGACCATGTTGGTTACGTTCCAACTCAGCTGTACCTGCTACATATTCCGTATGTATGGCAAGCACATATATATATTCTTTCTTGTTTTTTTTTTGGGGGGGGTGGACTAGTGGTGTCAAACGTTCAATTGGAGGGCATAAAAGTGATTCAATTACTCTCTCAAACACAGTAGTATTAATTATAGCCTCTGTAAGACTACATCTTTTAATAACACAGTTTGGTACTCAGATCACCGCTGATATTACAAAAATTGAAAAACGAAAGAACAAATCCAGCAGTCGACATAAGACAGAAAAAGAAGTAAATATCTGAAAACGCTCTTACTCAGGACTTTGAAACGTATGCACACTACAATAGCTCTTGTGTATAGTTTGTTCCTGGAATGAATCGAGCATATACAAATTCACAAAACAAAACATACAATCACTAATGTTTGTTTTAAAAAAAAAATAGGTTTCGTTACATATATGTATTGTTTTTCATGCCATGCTCATCTTCGCTTGCAAAGGACGAACAACATCATCATCATACATAACTTCAAACTAACATATATTTAATTTAATCTATTTGAGGGACATACGAACCTCCGCACGAATCTCCAGTGTAACCTGTTGGACATTGGCTACATCTTCCAGACGTCTTATCACATATTCCATCCACACAATTTGAAGGACATGTTCTCGTGCATTGATCGCCGTACATAAATGTCGGACATTCTGACATAAGAAACATGAAACGCAACTTAATACATGTCACCAGAATATATAAGTAGATAATTATGTTTCTTGTGACATTTTCAGTTTATAATGATCGACCTAATAAGGGAGGGTCTTAGATCTACTAAGGAGTAAATAAGACGAATATATGCAAGTATGTACATACAAAGAATGACATATAATGGGCAAACCAGGACTGCGGAAGAGCATAGTTTTCTCTATGGAAAGTTGCAAAGATCAGAAAATCAACATCTGACTGGGACTTTGAGTCACCATACTTTTAAATGAATGCTGGAAATGAGATCGTTAATGCCACCATGTGTCATGATGATGGTCACTTATCAGGATTCAGTTCATAATGTCGTTCGTATATGTTATTATGGTGGGTATACACACTGTTGTCACGCAGATCCATCTACCAATATAGGTGCTGACATATAGATTGTTTAGACCTACCCAGGATGGCATATGTTTACGAACAAATGTTTGCTGTAAAACTGTATCTATCACCCATGGTGTAAAACTGTATCTATCACCCATGGTGTAAAACTTTATCTATCACCCTTGTTTAAAAACATTATATATCACTCATGTGGTAAAAACAATATCACCATGTGCACCAGCTCAAGATGTGGCAGGCACATGCAAATGTATGCTGTAAGCACATTATCTATTATCTATGTGTACAACAATGAGATGTGGCAGACAAACACAAATATGTGTTCTGAAAACATTATATATCATCCATTTGCACCAGAACGAGATGTAGCAGGTAAAAACACATGTGTGTTGTAAAAATATTACCTGTCACGCAGGAATCATTTGTAATCATTTCTGAAAAGAAAGATTTGGGGACTTGACGATTTTAAGCCAGGATATTGTTTTCAAGTAATCCACGCCCCACGACAAGTAACCGACGAGGAGGTTGAAAGTAGAAGAAAGAGGTGTAGGCATGTTCGTAACGTGAGTTCGGATTAATGAGAGACTTGCCTTATACGGAAGAGCTGGGAGATAACAAGGGGAGGAGATTAAATAACGGATCAGGACCGGCATCAGAGAACAGGGATTGGAAGACGGGCATGCGAGTGGTGAGGATTTAGATCAAGATTCTGGAACCAGAAGTTCGGCTGGGCGCTCGGTGGAACCAAGAAGATTTGTCTGACACGCGGCTACGAGAAGACCGCAGCTAGTTAGGATAGATATGATAATGGGATAATTAGCTAGCAAGTTGAGTGAGATAGACTTAGAAAGTAGCGATGGGGTGAATCACTAGTAGGTTGTGATTCAAGGATGTGTAGATATGTCTTAGATATTTCTTTAAACATGTCTAGGGACATTTATCTGCACAGCGTAGCTTGCTTTGGTATATTGTCTGATGGTAGTCTGCTGATGTGTGCAGACCATTTGATCTGTTGTCTATTAATATATTCCAAGATTGGAGTGTGCTGGTTGTTTGTCTAATGTCCTCAATCCTCACTCTTTCTCTTAGCGCTATCTCTATGAATAAGCATGACATTTCAACTGTCACACGTTTACGTGTGAACATATCATTTTGAATATTGAAGTGAAATAACACTAACCTGTGCAGAAATCACCAACGAACGGTAACTTGCATGCCATACACTTCCCAGTATATCTGTCGCAAGTATCGTTCACGCAGTTGATACAACTAATATCACAATGTCGTCCGTAATAATTATATGGACAATCTATAGACACACACAGAAAATACATTTAGTGAACATTTGTTAATATATTTTCCCCATCAGTGTGATCTATATTCCAAATTTAACACAGTTACTGGTCAATTGAAAGCAATAGCTATATCGATAATGGTGACCGGATCATAGGTACGTTTTCATATGGTGGGCAGGGGAGTGGGGGCCGTAGGCTAACTAAAATTCTTTAGTGGTGAGCTAAATAAAATAGGTCATTTGTGTGTTCTCTTGCGTCAATTCTTCCTTTTTGGTGGAACATGTGATGTCATTATTTGTGAACAATCGCTAGTGGATTACGGCGTGGTGGTTTGGATTTTGACTATGTTTCTAATACTAACGTTAATGTTCAGATTTTCTAAGAGTGTGGGATGTGAGAGTTGATGCTTATGATAAAAAAGTATGATAAAAAAAGAAGATATATGTGAGTAGGTAACTTCTAGTATAGAAAATAATATCCTGAAAATCATATGTCCTGCTCATTTGAATAATCGATATGGCACATGCCATCACATATGGCTTGCAGTCTTAGTTGCATTGTTGTATTGGGAGGAAGTTTCTGGACGCATGTACAATACCCTAATCCCAATGAGATATCAGGATCATAAAAATCTTTAATGAGTGTAGCATATGCATTTGGGACTTCAATGTCGTTACGTGTGAAATGTGAGTTGTCTAAGGAATGCTACACTTGTTACTAAACTAGATAAAAGGTCAAATGTAGAGACATCACTTAACATTGTTCTGTCACCTTATAAGAATGAAAGCAAACCACATGCCAATAAGAACATATAACAAATTAATAGCCATATTTACGGCAAAGGTAGATAAAGAATTCGGTGGATACGAAACTTCAATGCAACCGTAAACATACGTGGTCTCAATGTAACCAGGGCGACACATTGGGCCTTAGAACGACAGCTGATAGGCTTAATACTAAGTGCGGGTTCTATAACATCATTCACATAGGGGAAGACAACATACGAAAATATGTCCATGTCATAATTATGTTGTAAGATATGTTGACCATTTCGAAGTCATGACACATATGCCACATACTACCAACGAATAAGATCATGTCATACATTACAAAGCTGATATGCTCGATGGGATGTATCTCTGTCATCACTGAAGACAATTTTATAGAAGACTCAAAAAAGAAATTAAAACAAAACATATGTGATAATGGCTTTTGTAATGGCTTATGTCGATACTCAATTCCCTTTTATACAGACCACCATACGCAAGTGCCGTGTCTCAAATGGGAATGCATAAAAGTGATGCTACTACCTGACAAACATGTAGCTAGAGGCGAATAAATATGTTTGGTGTGAGATGGGCTGTCACATCCGTTTTGGGTTAAAGAGACAATGCTATGGTTAAATGTTTCATACCGAAATACGTATAATGAACTGAACTGTTAATAATGACACAGCGCATACCGTTTTCCAAAATACATTCTGCTAATCATCAAGAGCTAGAGATTGAACTCAGAGCAGAAAGAAGAAAAGAAAACACCAATATTCAATATATTTCATACATTTCTAAAAATAATGTTATCAATAGTAATATGCAATTGAAATTATAAACATTAATTGAAACGTGATGTGTGTCAAAATGATGAATGATGTAACACCATTGAGCAAGTATACAATAGTAGGTTGCATTTTTATGTAGGGTTCACCAACTCCCATTAAAGAAATCAACATGGTATACAGTATCATGAAACAAGACAGAAACCAATCCCAATAATTATACAATTAAAAAAAATAACTCAGCCCTAATTACATGAGGGATTAATTTTGTTTGAAAGTAAAATATATATTTAGATCCTACAGTGTTATTTATGAACACCGAGGGATCGATTTGGAATTGAAGGGGGTCCATTTCAGGGATTAAAAATTAGGAATGCAAGATACGTAAACGGTTGTTCACGTGATCGACGACCCCATTTAGGGAGTTAATAAGCTACATGTAGGTGTTCTACAAATGTCTTGTTACACTTAAAATAGATAGATTGTATATAATACATATATCCGACATAAAATATATATATAGCAAAGTATATATGGACAGAATACATAGAATATATTTAGGGAGAATGGAGACCATAATTAATAGAACATACACTAAATTGTAAGGGACTACCAATACTAGAAGAAGAAATCATAGATGCCATAAAACACATGAAAAAAGGGAAATCAGCTAGAGGCCCTGGAAGACACCGGAATAAAAGTAATAATAAAATTATCAAATGATGTTTATGACAGTGGTCACTTACATGATGACTTTCTAAAAATCAGCATCTATAGCGATAACAAAGAAATAGGGCGCACTAGAATGTGAAGAATATAGAAAACATAATTTTCCTGTTAAAAAAAAAAAATTGTTAAGGATTATTATGAGAAGAATAAGACAGACAATTAAAGAGGATATAACAGATGAACATTTTGAATGTATTGATGGGAAAGGAACACAAAACGGCATATATACATTAAGAACTTTAATTGAAAGATCACTAGAAGTTTAGAAAGATATATACGTTTGCTTTATTAATTTCACCAAAGCATTCGACAAAGTAAAATACGACTAGATTATCAAAAAGTTAGAAGATATTAATTAATATGGACATTAAAGATCGTAAAATTGTGCACAATATATCCTAGCAACAAGAAACAGCCATGAAAGTTGATAATATAACTGGAAAGTATACACAAATAAGACAAAGTGTACACCATGGATGTGTATTGTCACCATATTTATTTTCCCTTTACGGCGAGAATATCTTGAGATCATTTAAGAATGTGGCAGACATTAAAATAGGACAACACACTATCATACTCTACGATATACAGTTGATACTGTATTGATAGCAGAAATCCAAGAACATCTCCAAGATATGTTAAACAGGACGGTGATAGAAAGTGAACATAAAGGTCTTAGTTAAAACAAGAAAATGAATCTAATGCATTAGATACGATGACATTAGTCGAAGAACGGATGAGGAGTTGGGAAAGTTGGCGGACATGTTCAATAATAGCCTTCTAAAGGGCACAGTGAAAGAAGACTGGTTGCACAGCTATTTAGTTCCACTACACAAACCTGGGAAGGACCACACCAGGATACATGGCTACAGAATAATAACTATGCAGAATACGATTGGCAAGCTTTTGGAAAAAATTGTGGCCCGGAAGGTATCGTGTTATCTTGAAAGAAATAAGTGTTTACCAACATTGTTAGGAGGATATCGTCCAGGAAAGAAGACATGGCAAAATGCAGCCATATTTGCGCAGGATGTTTTTGAGGGGTTCGATTCGCGCATGGAGACATGTGCGGTCGCAATAGACATTGAGGATGCGTACAATAGGGTGTCCTTGGATATCTTGATGCACCAGCTGTTAAATCTTGCAGTTAATCCTTTTGTCGTGCGTTGGGTTGGCGCCGCCCTGATGCACAGGGTTGTAGTTCTTAAGTGTGGTAACTGGATATCTACACCAACGGTTATTAGCCCTGGCCTGCCACAGGGATCGCCTCTATCTCCTGTACTTTTCAATGTATACACAGTTCATATCGCTGGCAATCAAATCACAGGTGTTGGCAGAACGATGTCATATGCCGATGATATCCTGGTGTATAGACAGGGCAGAAATCGAGAAGAGTGCGTCGTGGAACTACAGAAGGAGCTGGACAGACTGACAAATTGATGTCGAGATACGGGAGCAGTGGTTAATCCGTCTAAGGCATTCGTGACGTGGTTTTCCTTGAACAATCACATGGTAAAGACACCCATGCCACAAGTTTCGTTGTCCGGGAAATGTTTAGAAAGAACTAGCACAATGAGATATCTGGGTGTGTTTTTTGACAGAAGCCTGAGTTTCAGGGAACATGTTGACCACATTATCATAAGGGCAGGCAAAGGCTTAGCAGCAATGAAGGTTATGGCTGCTGCGCAATGTGAGCAAAGATTGTTATTTCTTTTGTACCAGGGTTTGGTAGTGGCTGTGGTGGAATATGCACTGGCAATTCTGACTCTTAGCCAAACTCAGATCGAAAGACTGGATAGAGTCCAGAATGCAGCAATGCGTATCATTCTGGGATGCACAAGAGATACATCGACAAGAGCTATGCGATACCTACTTGACTGCCCAACAGCTGAGCATAGATTACAGTATTGCCGTGCACGGGCGTACCTTCAAATACATGCAGATAAGGAACACCCGTTGCATTCCGAAATACAGAAAGTTAAAGGCAGCAGACTCAAGAGAGGAAGGTCGAGGATGGGACGTGCTGAAGATGTAATACAAAGCGTGTGCCGATTACATGATGTGGCAGTTGGTGCGGAATGGATAGGTCTACCCACAGATTTCGAAACTTGTTTGAGAGTAGTAATATCACTTAGCAGGGAATGCAGAGAATGGTGTCCCACAGCTGTGGAGAAAGAAGTGCAGGCTTTAATCAGTGAGAATACCAAAGAGGGGGATGTGATTATATACACTGATGGATCTGTAATTAGGCATGTTCGCAGTGCTTGGGCCTTTACAGCTCAGTGCGCAGGTAAAACGATCAAGGAGGAAAGTGGTGCCTTTGCGGTCACTACGAGTAGTATGACCATGGAGACTATGGCGGTGACCAAGGCATTTGAGTGGCTACGCACACAGAAAGTAATGCAGGTCTGCATCTTGAGTGACTCTATGAGTATGATTAAGAAGGTACAAGTGGGTCTCGTTCGCGAACAGTGGATTGAGGCCTTGAGAAATGCCAGCTTGAAGACGGTTACATTTATTTTCGTGCCGGGACATGTGGGCGTTCGAGGCAATGAAAGAGCGGATCAACTGGCATCGTGTGCGATTGTGGCAAAGGGCGATGGGGCAATGGATCGCGCTGACGTTTTGAACTCCTTAAGAGATATAACACGCGAGAGTGAGACGAATGTGGATGATGATTCCTTTTCAATGGCTAGGATTAAAGATCAGGGATTGAGATGCGGTGTTGCTAGAGGTGAACATTTTGGAGGGCGCAGAAGAATGATGGTCAACCAGCATAGGACCGGTACTGTCAGCAGAAGTGTGATGGCGGATTCACTCAAGGAGAGATCGGAGC